>QBTX01003294.1:0-10557 GCA_003063285.2 Arachis monticola | reverse complement strand
AACAGAGAGGAATATATGTCCTTATCAGAGGGGAGGGGATATCTAAACCAGAGAGATGTATTGCAGTTTCGACACGGATTACCTTGTTGAGAAGCAGGCGTACCGATTGCGACGCACACTCTCACCAGCCGTCTTATAGCAACTGGCGAAATTACAATACTAAAACGTGTCTCACCTGGGATCTTTAAAGAGTGTGGGCCATTAGAAGCCACATTGGAGGAACTTGGTGGCTGTTCGCTCACCGCCAGAGAATGGACTCCATATTGAGATCCATGGCAATGCTATAGGAGTTCGTCCTGTGCTCCTCTTCTCGGGGAACCCTACAGATAATCCGTTGCGACACATCAGGCTCTGTAAAGAGATAGGCTTCATGATCCACAAGTAGTCTTTTGCATCAGTACTTAGTAGTTCTTTTTTTGTATTCTTATTGTGACTCCTTGGGTATGAACCTTGCAGCTGTATAGTTTGCAATAGGGCCATGGCAACCATGGTGCTTCCTGAATTGCAAATAGATGCTCATCAGTGAACGTCTCAGAGATCTCAAGGCAGGGGAGGAACGTCCCTTCCACTGCCTATCCGGGACAGATGATACAGTTTCTACTTGGTTCTTGTCCCTTTTCTGTCTCTATTCTATTCAAACTCTTGCAGAAGCAATACCAATCTGATGAGCCTTGGTTTAGCATCCTGCTTTGTGAGTAGATACTTAAGAGCAGGATGATCAGGTAAACACAGTCACTTTTGATCCTACTAAGTATGATCTGAACTTGTCACATGGCGTAAACCATCTGGCAGAGTAGTGTCTTTTTCTGTGGTTTGCTAATTTTCCTGGGCAATCGAAGTTCAATTAAGAACGCAAGACTGGGGCATACATAGAATGAAATGCGAGGAAGCTGTCAGTGCCTCTGTCCCAATACCTGCATTCGGTCACATGAGTGCTCTGCGCATGGTCGAGTGCATAACACATTAACTCAAATGGCAATATCCAGGGTCTGGTAGCAATGGAAATGACTTGGTTTGCTGCTTGTGAGCCCACGCTATAGGCTTCAAGCGTTTTCCAACGCTCCAGGCATGCTTGTCAAACACCAATGGCGTGTCAGCAGCTAACAGATTAGAGGTTTTTGCGATTTTTGAAAAATCCTTGATAAACCTCCTATAGATCCTGCATGCTGGCCCCAGAAGCTTCTGATTGCTTAACATTGGGCAAGGGTGTGGTAATTTTTCAATTACATCTATTTTTTTTTTTTTTTTTTTTTTTTTTTTTTTGTATTTAATGAATTAAGAACAATTTCCCTTCAGTCCCATGAAGTGACATCTGTTCTCGCAGTTTAAAACCAGGTTAGTTTCTTGGAATCTTTTTCCAGGAACAAGTTCAGGTGATCAAGACCGGAGCTGAATGAGTCTCCATATACTAAGAAGTCCTTCCCATGAAGGACTTCCAGAATTTTTTCCACCATGTCAGAGAAAAGAGATAGCATGCATTCTGGAGGTTGCAGGTGCATTCGCCATGCCGCCACAAAGGGCATCCTGTCTATAACAAACACTTCGTTGCAGGGCATACCGGATAGGACATTGTGAATGCTGTTTTCCCTTGATCCTGGGCGAATTCTACCTCGGGCAATCGGGTTTTAGCCTGAGTAGCCATTCAAAAAGCAGTAATAATCCTGACCTGCTAAGGTCTTTCTAGCATCTGGTATATGAATGGTAAAGAAAATGATCCTTTCTGGTGGCTTCGGGTTTTCTTGTATTGAGCCTTCGCTAGTCAATGCACACATGCCACCCTGTAACTGTTTTGGTAGGAACCAGTTCATTTTTCATTATGAATCCCTGTCATGCCCCCCTTTTTTGGGACGACTTGAACAGGGCTCACCCAGGGCTGTCAGAAATAGATATAATAAATCCCAGCCTTTAGTAGCTTGGTGACCTCCTTCTGCACCACTTCTTTTATGGCTGGATTTAGCCGCCTCGGTGGTGAATCACTGGTTTGGCATTATCATCCAATAGGATTTTGTGCATGCATCTAGCTGGGCTTTTGCCCTTAAGGTCACCTATGGACCAACCAAGAGCAATCGTGTGTCTTAGCATTGAATAAGTGCTTCCTCGTCCTGTGAATTTAAAGCACAGCTTATGATCACTGGAAAAGTGTCATTCTTCCTAGAAATGCATAGTTTCAAGGGTGGTGGCAGTGGCTTGAGCTCTGGTTTAGGAGGTTTTTTCTCTTTCAGAGAAAGTGTCCAGAGGCTACATTTTCATGTCCCCTGAATCCTCCAAATCAGGCCTGAACATCTTTAAAAGATGTCTTCCAACTCTGATTCGAGACTCTCAAGCCATTTTGATCTCTTCTACCAAAGAGTCCATAAGATCAACTTTCAAATGCCAGTCTGTGTTAGTGTCTGATGCCTGCATGCTTTGAACAGCGTTCAACTTGAACTCGTCATAGTTGACTCTCAGGGTTATTTCCCCCTGTTGAACGTCAATGAGGGATCGTCCAGTTGCTAGGAAGGGTCTTCCTAAGAATGAGAGTAGCACTCTGGTGCTCCTCCATTTCCAGCACAACAAGGTCAGTGGGAAAGGCGAATGGCCCAACTCTGAAATAATGTACTCAATCACGCCTGATGGTATTTAATGGAGCCATTCGCAAGTTGGAGACATATCCGGTTGGTTTAACTTCTTCAGTTAAGCCAACCTTTCTGAATAGTGGTTGCAGGTATCAGGTTGATGCTTGCCCAAGATCGCATAAAGCTGTCTTGGTGCAATCACCTTCTAATATGCATGGAATCAGAAAACTCCCAGGGTCTTTAAGCTTTTCAGGAAAGGTTTTCAGAAATGATGCAAGCTGCATGTCTTCAGTGAGGGAGAACTCTTTCTGTTCTCTCCACCCTTTTTATGACTCAAGATCTCTTTCATGAACTTGCATAAGAAGGTATTGCTCAAGTGCCTCTCAGATATGGAATCTTTATATTTCAAGATGCCTTAGATAATACTGCGAAATGCGATGCATAATGCTTATAACCTTGCTCCTCTTGTCCGGAGTTTATTTGAGGATTAAAGGTATCTTGGCTTTATATTCCTTCTAACTTAGTGGTTAAAGAAGCCGTTTTTTAGAAGGGGTTGTTATGCAGACACTTGTTGTGTGGTGTCTGAGCTCCTCATCTAGGCAGATATGAGCATGCCAGATGTCAGAAGCTGAAGGATTATTAGACGCCACTCAACTGTCTGTTCCGGGCGCCTGTAAGCTCAGAAATGGCCTCGTTGGACGTTCAAAGCCAGAGTTCTTGCCATTTGCTGGCTTGAACGCCCGAGTCCTGCTGTTGCAATGGCGCTAAGAACGCCCTCACTTTGGTGCTTCAGGCCTGGGCGTTCGGCGCCAGCCTTCCACCCACTTTTTCTGGCGTTTATAGTGCCAGAATATTTGTATCTCTGGGCTCATTCTGGTCGTCAGGGGAATCTTCTGGTGGGTCTCGAATTTCTTGAATTATTGAATGCCTGAGGTGGGAGTATTTATATGTTTTCCGTCACTTCTTATTAATAATGAATCTGCTTGCGCATTATTCTTCTGCTATTTGCTTTGATAGCTGCTGCTTTGTTGCTAACTGTTTGCCATATGTATTTTAGCTATCCTTGTCTCCTTTAACCTGTCTTTGAATTCGCTAGCTGCTTTGTTAGAAAATCATAATTTGCTAGATTGCATTCACGGCTTGTTATACAGTACTTGAATTCAGCAGTTACGTGTTTTAAGACTCTTCATTCATGAGAAGTGGTTCTGCTTAGATACAGATGGCTGATGATACTGGCAATGTATCAATTGAGTCGGTTGAGCTCTTCAATTGTCTTTCCGTCATATGGAAGATCCGACCAGACTGATAATCTAAGACATCTGAGCTCCTTCTGCAAGCCCATAAGTAGAAGATGGTCTATGTACCACTCTGAAACATTTCAAGGGTCATTATTGTTAGCATCTCTGTAGTCTCTCCCAGGCATCAAAATGAGTATTCATTATCTCTTGTTAAAAGCCTTGGAATGTCGTCCTTAGCTGTGTCATCTCTTTTTTGGAGGGATTAATCATGAGATTCCAGGAATTTTTCTTGCAGCTGTTTCCAATGTTCTCTATGCTGGCTCTTAGTTGGTTTTATTAACGCACCTCTTAAGCATGATCTTTTTAAGCAATGAGAAAAGTAATAGTCGCTAGTACATCTGGTCTATTTTTTCACTTATGCGTTGTCGCAATTTGTAAATTGTTGGCGAAACTTAGGATTCTTCCTTGTGGAAGACCGGAATTGTGCAATTATGCTGCAAGACATGAATAATGTAGTGAGGATCAAACTCAATAGTACTAACCAATGAGAGGTTATCAGCATATCTCTCCGATTACGAAGCGTAGAGAGGGGTTAGAATCATGAACCCAAAGATCCTCTGGACTGATCAACCTCCACTTAGGTCCATGATAAAAAATACTTAAAAAAAAATGATATTATCTTTTTTATTAGTTTATTTATAAGATTTTTTATATTTAAATTCAATAATAATAAAAAGAATTATGAATTGAAATATTAAAAATAAATTTTTTTGTTCGTAAAAAAATTATAAAATAATTATTAAAAAAAAAGGAAAAAATTTTGAAAAAGAGGGAAGATATTTCGAAAATAGAGAGAGAGAAGTTATTAGGTAGTTTTTTGAAAATAGTTAAGAAAACAAACAAAAGTCAGTTAGTTAGTTGAAACAAATTTTGGAAAAGTAAGAAGTTTAGGAAGTTAGAAGAATATTTTAAAAAGATTTTATTTATTGATAGTAAGTAGTTGAAGAAGAGAAAAGAACAATAAGATAGTACAGCAGTTAGAAATTTTTAGATCTAATGCTCTTGTTTTTGAAAATTTTGGAGGGAAAACACCAAGGAACACCAAACTAAAAATTTTATATCTAATAAAGGAACTAAAATTGAAGACTCACAAAAACAAGAAATGAAGAGACACCAAACTTAAATTTTTAGAAAACGCAAACAAAATTTTTGAAAATCAAGGAAAATCAACAAGACAACACCAGACTTAAAGTTTGGCACAAGATTTAATAGATAAAAAAACATATTTTTTGAAATAAGAAGGTTTGAAAAGAGTATAAAAGATTCTAATCCAATTACCAAAGAACACAGTCGCTCTAGCCAAATGATTATGGGACCTTCAAAAAATTTTAAGAAAGATTATTTTTTGTAAAACACCAAATATATTTTGACGGATTTTTTAATAGAAAAATGTATTTTTGAAAAAGGTTTTTTAAAAAATATGAAGCCAAAAAAATAAATAACATAAACACATGCGTTCTATAAACTGAGCTATAAGTGTTAAGAAGTATTTTAACAAGGGATAAGTAATAAGAGACTCTAAAAATAAAAAGAAGATTTTTCCTAATCGTTAGCAGCAAAAATAATCAGTCAGTTGTAAAACAGACAAATCCCGACAGGCGCTCAAAAACTGGTGATTCGAAATTGTGAATCAACTTTTTTTACAGACTTACATAACTAACGCATTGAGCATGGTCGTTCAAGTAATACATACGATCAGAGTAAGGTCGAATCCCACCAGAGATTGTTGTTGTAAGCAATCTAAGGTTACGTTGTAATCTTAGTCAGGAAGTCAATTATGTTTATCCAATTGAATTGTGAATAACCAGTAGAGCATTAATTAACAGTTACTTGTTGTGACATGTAATGGAGATGGTTGGAAGTTTTGGAGATGCTTTTGTCCTTGAATCTCTGCTTGTTCCTCTGTCTTATCTGATTCACGCACAGCACGTCCTCCTATGGCAAGCTGTGTGTTGGTGGATCACAGTTGTCAATGCTACCTTCCATCCTTCCCAGTGAAAAACTACTGCTCCGGCGCTCTGTCACACCGGGTAAGTGCACCGTTGGTTCTCACCAGGTTGAAAGGATTTATAATACTTTTGCGTTGTCACTAACGCGCCCAGCCTTTCAGGAGTTTTGAAGCTCTGTCACAGCTCTCAATCATTGAAATTCCTACTCGGCCAATACCAAGACAAGGTTTTAAGATCTTTCTTGATTCTCAATGAATGCTGCGCCATCAGTTCTGCTTATACCACGAAGAATTCTGATTAGAGATCTAAGAGATACTCATTCAGATCGTAATATAGAACATGAGGTGGTTGTCGGGCCACACGTTAGTTTGAAATGGTTTTTTTTATTGATAATGTCATATGTCACGATCATTACACTTATCACAGTAAGCTTTAGCGCAATGAACATCTTAGATAGGACAAGCGTGTTTTGATGGAAACAGAAATACTTGCATTAATTTCATTGAGCACAAAGAGAGCTCGCTCAACCCCAACATGGGTTTAGAGACCATGCCACAGAGAATACAATAGTTTAGTCTGAAATGTTCAAGAGATCTAAAAATATAGTCTCTAAAAGTTGTTTAAATATAATCTAGTTAGCCTTAGGTTCTAAATATAGTGGAGCTATGATGATGATTGCAGAAGTCCACTTTTTGGGACCACTTGGTGTGATGTGCTGGGGCTGAGATTTGAGTGAGGTCACGTTGGAGGCATTTGTGGGAGTTGATACGCGCAGTTTTTAATGCCAGTGTTTAGGCGGTTCAACTCCAGTTTTTCATCTCTTCTTGGCGCTGACGCCTAGAATTGGGCAGAACTGGCGTTGAACGCCAGTTTATGTCTGTCTATCCTTAGTGCAAAGTATGGGTATTATAATCTTGGTATGAACCTGATGTCTAACGTATTCCATTGCAATTGGAGACATCCATTTGGAGTCTGTACGTCTCCAGAAAATCTACTTTGATTGCAGGGAGGTTAGAATTCCACAGATCAGCATCCTTTTTCAAGCCTGAATCAGATTTTTGCGTCAGCTTCTCTCAATTTCAGCAGAAAACTACCTGAAATTACAGGTTATTAAAACACATCTCTCATAGTAAGTCTAGAATATAGAATTTTTCCTAAAACTATAAAAGACAAAAATAAAAAAAAAACTTACTTTAATGACTTCTAACAATATATGAATATTATCCTCAAAGCGTATATAAATTCCGCTCCATGTTACAGTGATATAAGAGGATGGTGTTCTTGTAGAGATATGGTGGTTGAAATGGTTTGGTTTCTTCCCATATAGGTCTTCATATGTTCAGATCAAGGTGGTTGGGATGTGGACTAGGTTGCGGTTCAGTATGAGGTATTGTGAAAAGTAGGCTGTCGAAGTGTGATGGTTCAAAATTAATCAGGTTGAGTGGTAGTGGTGTCACTAGGCGATATGGATGTGTTCGGGTTGCTTGATAATGGACCTAATATAGAGGTCACACGAATCATTGATTGGATATGCATGGTCGGCTAGATTAGAGAATTATACCATAGAAACTGGGGTTGTTGTTGCCGATCCTATACGGAGGTGTGATCATCTTTGAGCTCCTCCACACCTTGATTGTTACATCTTAGTATGATATTGTCATTGTATCGTATCCCATATTCTACAACATAATTTGAAGCTAAACTCGATAGCCAAAGTGAGATGAGAATCATAATAGCAAATAAAAAAAAGTAACAAAATACAAACAAAGGTCAATAACAAAATCGTAATCATGATAAACAATGATATGATCAATAACCTCAAATTCACAGCAATCATATAAACCTATTGCAATTCTCCGCAACGTGCTATTGAATGAAGAGATTGTTGTGATGTCTAGAATTTCTCTTGTAGAAATTAGAACTTCGTTGTAAGCATAGCTCCAACCCAACAAACAATTCTCAGAATCAACATTTGAGTTGTCACAAGTACAAACCCAAATAAAAATTAACCGAAGTATTAAATTCCGGATCATCTCACAAGGAATTACAATGAAGCGGTGTTTAATTGATTGCTATGAAATGACAAGGGTAATTTTATAATTTTTACAAGAAAAAAGTAAATGGCAAGAAAAATGTAAAATGAAAGAAGTAAAATGACAGGAACTAATAAAATAAGGAAAAGTACTCTTGGCTAGGATATAGGTAATTGAGATCACCATCCTCTACAAACCAATTATTGATAAATGTATGAGACCAACCCTATTAAGTCTACTTAAAGCCTTAAGTACATAATACTACTTCTAATGCTTGGAGTATGTCAAATAGCTTGATCACATCAACCCATAGTCCAACCTATCTACTTAATTAATTAGTAGTGGGTTAGGTCAACGAGTATTCAAATTGATCACCAAGGATTCCAACAAATCACAAATTCAATGGACCCAATGACTCAGGTCACTCAATTCCCTTAACTTAGGCCAAGAGCAAAGAAGCTACTCAAAACTGAGTGAAACATTTCATTTCACAAACATAGAGTGCAAGAAGTAAACATCACAAATTAGGAATTTAAAAATAATCTACCATAAAGCAAGAAATCCATAATAGCAAGCAAGATCACATAAAAGAAACATAGAAACATAGAAATATATAAAGACAAAAAATAATAAAAAAAAAAAAAAAAAAAAAAAAAAAAAAAAAAAAAAAAAGGAAATGAAACAAGAGAAACTAAGAAGATTAAGACAATAGAACACTAAAATGTAAGTAGAATTGAAATCAAAACAAGATTGAAAGAAAATTGAGATAATAATTAATTTTTAACCTTTAAAATTCTAGATAAAAGGAAAAGAGATAGAGAGAGAGAGCTTGAAAAAGAAGAAAACTTAAAAAAAAAAAAAAAAAAATAAAATATGACTACTTGGTCCATTTCCGCATTTCCCCCTCAATCCTTGGGTTCAATAGCATCAGAAATGAGTTGGATTGGGCCCAAAATGAGCTACAAATCGCTGGCCACAATTTCACTTTTAATGAGCCATGTGCAGCATCAGCGTGCACGCGTACATGGCATGTACGCGCCCCTATACATCAGGAAATTATGGAAAATTTTATATCATTTCGAAGCCCCGGATGTTAGCTTTTCAACACAACTAGAACCACCTCATTTAGACCTCTGTAGCTCAAGTTTTGGTCGATTGAGTGCGTAGAGGTCAGGCTTGACAGCTTTGCGGTTCCTTCATTTCTTCAAAGTTCTCCCACTTTGCATGCTTCTCTCCTCACTTCTTCCATTTAATACTTGCCTTATGAACCTGAAATTACTCAACAAATATATCAAGGCATCGAATGGAATTAAAGTGAGTTAAATTTAGCTATTTTAAGGCCTAAAAAGCATGTTTTCATATTTAAGCACAAATCAAGGGAGAATTACAAAACCATGCTATTTCATTGAATAAATGTGAAAAAAGGTGATAAAATCCCCCAAATTAAGCACAAGATAAACCACAAAATTGGGGTTTATCAACCACCCGCAAGCCGGACACGTCATCTCCGACCAGCACAGAAGATCTCGTCCGAGACCGACCTACAGTTTTAGGTAACCCTCGGAACACTTCCCCTTCCAAATTGTTACATGGCTCCCCCTTAATATGTGCCATTTTACCAAGGGAAGCTTCACCTGTAACAAATGTTATCAAGCCTCAGGCAACTATGTTATTCAACATATGTATTCTTGAGATGTTGAATGGCTTGATTTATGAGCAGAAATAACATGATAAACACAACTTGACTTGTTATCATATAAATGATTTTCTGCTCAATACAATCAAAAGTATTTTGAGTACAGAGTACATAAAAATAAAGAAAAGCACTTAATTATCAGTTTGATTATACAACATTTTCCAGCCACCATTTCAGAGCAAATTAATTATCAGTTTATAGCAAAGAAAACATTTTAATCAAACATGATCATATCACAACACAAAACAAATTTATCCACCATTGATTCAACTATCAGAGCATAGGGAATATGTCAATGTATCAAAGCTTAAAGGGATTTATCAAGTTACAACTAAATCCCAAATTCAACAAATACTTCAATCAGAAACAGAGCATGAAGTATTAACACAGCAGAACAAAACAGAGCATAAATCATCAACATCAAAAAGCAAAAAAAAACATCAATATAATGTATCAACCAATCAGACCATAACGCATCAAACATAAGGCATATGTACAGGGGTGATCATGAATCACAAGAGATTTCAGCCCCTGTTTCTTTTAACTTTTCAATTTCAATTTTTCAGCTCTCCTCCCACTTTTGTCATCAAAGGGGACCTGCAAAAAATGGTATGCAAAATATCCAAAATATAACCAGCACCAAAACAACCAAGAGTTTAACAAAGTGTCACAGGTCTATCCAAACAGAGCCAGAAATTAACAAGAAACATAGTGATCAATCATCAGATAAATTGTACTCAGAGCCATCTGCATCATCATCATCGACAGCCCCAAATTCTTCTTCAAAATTCTGAAGCATCAGTCCCACTCTTTCTTGGCATTTTATCCAAGCTTTTTTATTTTCGAAGGCTAGCTTATGAGCGGCCTTGTATGATTGCACCATTAGATTGGATGATGCGCATAAACTTGTTATGCTACGATTTAGGAAATTGCACGATCGGCAAAATTCCTTCCGGCAAGTGCACCGGTTATCGTCAAGTAAAAACTCACAATAGAGTGAGGTCGAATCCCACAAGGATTGGTTGA
>QBTX01003293.1:0-10561 GCA_003063285.2 Arachis monticola | reverse complement strand
GGAAAAATCTAAATTATTTATATAATAAATAGAAAGAAGCAATCATGAGTCTGAAATACCTCAAATTATATTAAATGAAGATATCAATTCTAACATGGAACATTGAACCTGTAATTGAAGAAGATGAAAATATTCCTAAGTCCTTTAAGAGGAGTCCTAATCCTAATCTTAAGAGAGAGGAGAGAACCCCTCTCTCTCTCTCTAAAAACTACATCTAAATCCTCAACTATGTATGAATGTATGTTGTATCATGTATCCAGTGTCTACTCTCTTTGATGAATAGATGAATTCCTCCATTTATAGCCCTTTAATCTCTGTTCTCTAGGCTTGGATCTGGACCAAAAAGGGCCCAGAAGTTGTTGGGGCCGACTTCTGTAAATTCTGCAGATCGCGCACGTCACGCATCCGTGTGGGTCACGCGGTCGCGTCATCTGGAGTTCTGCTCTTCCACGCAGTTGCGTCAGTCATGCATCCGCGTTAGTTGTGTTTCGAGAGTCACGCATTCGCGTCGTCGATGCGCTCGCATCGATGCTTTTTGCGCTAAGCACGCGTCTGCGTGGGTCACACGTTCGCGTCGCTTCCATTTTCTTCAAAAACTCCAATTTGTGCTTTCCTTCCATTTTTGTATGTTTCTTTTCCATCCTTTAAGTCATTCATGCCCTATAAAACCTGAAAGTACTCAACACACAAATCACGGCATCGAATGGTAATAAAGGATAATTAAATTTAATAATTTTAAAGCTTAGGAAACATGTTTTCTTATATGTCATATCATAAGGAAGGAATTGTAAAACCATGCAAATTCATATGAATAAGTAGGTGAAGAGTTGATAAAATCATTCAATTTAAGCACAAGATTTATCATAAAATAGTGGTTTATCAACCTCCTCAGACTTAAACAATAGCATGTCCTCATGCTAAATCCAAGATAAAAGAGTAAAGGTAAAATGGTGGAATCATATGCAATGCAATCTATTCTAAATGCAACTACCTAAATGAGTCATGAAATTCTAGTTATTATTCACCTATATATAAAGCATACATGTAGTTAAATTAATTCATATCTTCAAGGAATCATGTATGTACAATTAGGGCCAAATCATATTAAAGCACAATTACAATCGAGTTGAGTTAAGATAGTTCACAACTTGCAAGACAATTACTAATTAAACATGGATATATGAGAATGAGCTATTGAACCCTCGCTGGATTGTGTGTTTACTCTCTAGTCACTCAGTGTTTGGGGTTAATCACTCTCTTCTTTTCTAGTCATGCTTTCTAAAACCTTGTTTTTTCTTTAATCAATCAACAATTATTGAATATAGACATACAAAAATTATGAGGTCTTTTCCTAGGTTGTAATGGGGCTGAGGTAAGGTTAAGGATGTATATATAAGGCTAAGTGAGCTAACAAAGTGAATCATTGACTAGTCTAAGATCTCACCTAACATATACATATATAATTTCATAATTCTTCACCTAGCTATCCAAACCTTTCCACTTTTGTGTTACATGCTCATGCATTTTATTTTTGACTTTTGTCCCATGTGCATTGATTTTTTTTTCAATGCACATGGTAATTTAATTATTCTGATTTCACATAAGCATGCTTCCCAAATTTTTCGAAACATCTTGTTTAGTGTAAATCCCTATTTTTTTTTCTATCATCCCATATTCCCATAAAGTTTCCCACACTTAAATTATACACAATATCTATCTTAAGCTAACCAAGGATTCAACTTGGGATTTTTATTTTGTTTTTCTGCTTAAGGCTAGTAATGTGGTTATAAAATGAAGGGGGATTAAAAAGCTCAAGGGGGCTAACAAGGATGGCATAAAAGGTAGGTTTATTTGGGACAAGTGGGCACAAATACAAATAATGGCCTCAATCATCTCTTGATATGAGCATCTATATTCTATAATTGGACATATGATTGAAAACAAATAAAGATTGCTAGCATAGAAAAGAAGTGCGAAACACACAGGAAATTTTGTTTGACTGTAACATATTACAAATTAATCCAAACTCCGGGCTGTGTGTTTCAAGCTCACAAACTAAATCAGTTATGTATGTCATTTGCAAGTAGAAATTAAGGTTTCATTCTTCTCAATGTAAAATTTTTTTTTTTTTTTTTTTTTTTTTTATTTTTATTTGATGAAATTGTTGTAAACTAATAAATGTATGTTAGATATATACAAAGGTGTGTGGATTGTTTTTGAACAATCGCAAAAATATATAATTATCTTTTATTTTTTTCATTAAAACAAATTTGTCATATGCTAAAAAGGGCAAACTACTAATTATCCACTTAATATTAACCTAAGTAAACTAAGGTGTTAAAATAAGCTAAAATGATCCAAGATATTTACACCCCAAAGTGCAGAATGCAAAAGTACAACAAAAGCAAAAGGATTGTAATGTGCAAATAAATACTAGAAATGACAAATACGTAGAGTCCATGTCAGTGAATTCACCAAAAATATGCCCAAAGATGGCACCCTCCCACACTTAAATAATCAGCATCTCCTCGATGCTCACATCAAAACTGACGGTGAAGAAGTGTTATCCGTAGGATGGGACTGCCGGTGTTCAGTTGGTAGGCGGAAGTCTCAGTCTCTGTGAGGTGTTGGAGAGCTGTTGCGTTGAAAGCGGATGCTCTGTCTGTAGAGGAATGTTGGATCAGCGGCCTGTAGTTGGTGGTGCTCCTTATGATGTGGGACAGTGTGCTTGAAACCTCCCTGCCCAGCTTGGGCAGGCGCCTCTTCCTCATGATCGCTCGCCTCCTCCTCAGATGTGTTTGCATGTGTGGTTCGCGCCGGAGGATGATCACTACCGATTAGGATCCTCAAGCTTGAGGTGCTCATTCCACAGCCCGACCTCAGACTCAAAAAAAAAAAACAACATGACAAAACAAAACTGTGGCGAACTGCTCAGACCTATCGATAAAAGTACAACCTGTCAAAATGCGAATAACAGTAAATATCGAGATACTCTCACCCGAGCTGCTAAAACGCGTCAACCGAAGTGAGCGCTCCATTCATGGTCCCAGTAAACGCCGGTCAAAGACGGTCACGACTGCCAGAAGAATAAGATGGTGCTTCAGAGAAAGCAGAAACTACAGTAAGGAACAACATAAACAACCACAACCAACACACCAAAAAACCACCACCCCCAACCACCAACATAGTGCCTCGGTGCATGGCGGACAAGTAGGAAGCAGACAGAACGAGCCAAACAAAAACTCGAACGAACAAAAATGTAGCCTGCTTTGTAGAGTCGAACGCCTGGAAAACACGACGGTCAGTAGCCCTAAAGCCTTCGACATATCAGCACATCGTGCAAGACATAGATCTTTACGCAACGTTCACGCGGCGTGAGCTTTCAATCACAGCAACCTCAGGGACCATGCAGACTCGGCGACCCACTCGAAATAATAAGGAATGAACAGGGAGGTTGCCTCTGACATGGACTCTAACTATGTAATACCGGATAAAGCGATAAACACCAACCAAAAACACAACATCACAACAACAAAAAAAAAAAAAACACCCAACAACAAAAAAACAAAAAAACACCACACTGTAAGAATAATCAGCATTACCCGTCATCACCACACCCAGATAACGCAAAGGTAAATAACATAGATGACTGGCACCTACACGTCACTCCATGGCACAGTGTTCGCATCACCGTAAGTACTCAGAATCTATGCATACACGAACAGCCTCACACTCATATAAGAATAATATATAGAACATGATTCCCTGGGTAACAACCCTTGTGCACTTCCATGACCATTGGAATAGTCACAGATCCAAGAGTGATATCCGCTAATTCAAACATACATCCAATCACCTCCAAGGCAAATCCTTTACAACTACTTTAATCAGACTTATATTAGGATCAACCTCTGGCCTATAATACTGATCTTAGGATCGAGAAGTTGCGTAACAAACACACCCAAAACAACACAAACAAAACAAAAACCACCAACAACACCACCAAAACACCAAAAACCCAAGAATGTCTATCAAACCACCTAATAGTTCTTGAAATAACATGAATGCATTTTTGCATTATCGGATATCCTGAATTATCAAAAAATATTTCGTTGAAGTATAGTTTTTAAACAACAATAATCAATTTCGACTCAAAACAAGACATATGTAGTTCGTCAATGTAAACACCCCTAAATTATTATAAAACACCGACCGAAATTCAAAACTCGGACAGTTTGTATCCTCACCTAGGAAAAAATATACAAATTAGGTGTACATGTTATTGTTATGAGTATAAATTTTGGGGATTTTGGATAAGAAGCATGAAAAAAATAAAAAAAAAAAAAAAAAATGAACAAAAATAAAACCTACAAATAATAAAATGGCTATTCGCAGGCTCATGATATTAGAAGGTACCTATCACAAACCACCTGCTATATCCTTCTCAATCTGTGAAAATGAAGAATATACTTCATTGCTCACCTTAGTTAACCCTACTACATAAAATAAAGGAAAGTCAGAGCTGCACTGATTGCTATCGAGACACACAGTCCTAGTTAACTCCTCAAGGAACAAAGTACTTCAGATTGCACTCCAACCACCGATTGCATTCTCAATATCAATCAACAAGGGACATTTGATAACTGAAGTTGTCACTAATTACTCTACCCTAGCCAAGAGGAACAGGATCTATACTATCATAAGGAACATTTCAACCAACAATAACAGTGCAATGATAAATACATTATTAATTATATATATTCATTTATTAAATGTAAGAATTATAGGAATCTACAACTACAACAACAAGAGATCAACCAATAGAAGAAGCAAAGGAAAGAATATTTAGTAATTGATACCTCTATATTGCATTGACGACACTGATAGAAGGACCACTACTAGAATACATAACAAAATTATCCACCAAGAACAACATAAACCGCAAAATTAAACTAGAGCCCAAGATGATTAAAGAAGTGAATGTAGCGTTCACAAAACCAAACGTAAACAAACAATCAAACAAAAAAAAAACAAGAATTAAAACCTTAAATCTAAGACTAATCAATCCTTTCCTAAGAGAGAAGTGAGAAGCTTCTTCTAAATTAAATTCTTTCTCAACGTAGTTATAATGGTCACATACCTTTGTTCTCTTCGCTCCTTGGGTTAAATAGCATCAGAATGAGTTGGAATTGCACCCAGCTTTTAAAGAAAATTCGCTGACGTTTTGCTTTAAAAGTGAACTGGTGCGGGGCGTGGACTATGTTCAATAATCGAGTACGCGGCGAACAAAACCCGACACAAACAAGAACCAGTCACTAAACCATTGGGAAGTAGATAGCAATGCGAGGCCGCCAAACCAAGACACTTCATACAAAAAACGAGTTGATCCTTGTGCCTCAAGCTGAATGCCAAACCCCAACAATGTCCATCGATTTAAACCAACACCATCAATCCACAACCCTTCAAACACCCATCATCCTTTTTATATGAATAACCCCCATTCTACACCTCTCCCTGACGCAATTCTCATTCTACATTCATGTATCAATCTTCCTTCTCATTGACACCACACACCACTCAAATCATCTCCACACACACCAAGCCTCTATTGCATCGGCCATCATTCAAGAACATAACCAAGCAGCGCAAAAGGCGAAAGAACCCCTATGGAGCAACGCTCTTTTGATGAAAAGAAGAAATTTAAAACCTTTTCACCAACACAATGACACCTAAAGCAATTAAGAGTGGGCACACTAGAGTAAGCTGAGACATGAATATCGCAACCCCTAATGGCCCAAACAAATATAAATGAGTTAGGCTTTTCAAAGTCACAATATTAAATCAGTCGTTTGCCGCAACGCCACACACCTAACAGCATGAGATAAAGCGTGATAAAAAAATGGCCCAAAACACACGTCGACATAGAGCGATGCCTCTCCTCATGCAACCTGATAGTTCACGGCATCATAAGCTTAATGAGTGAATTTAACGCGAACCCCTCGAATAAGCGGTAAGAAGAGTTTCTATGCTCGGAACTTGAGCGGCGTTTTACCACGGGTATTGAACTTACATGGTCAGCCCATTAGTTTGTCTTCCGTTCAACTTTTTTTCATCTTCTTTCTTCATTCCTTTGATCCCACATTTGTTAAATTAAATCAATTAAATGATCCATAATACCACCTTTTTCAATGCATTACCTAGAGTGAGAAGATAGGGATTAGTTAAACATTAATCTAAAGCACAGTAATGAGCGGATTATTAAGTCCCTATGAGCATCCATGAGAGTGCTAAAAGCTGCGAGACACCCATACCGTTATAGAAGAAAAACTATCACTCGAGACATAGCATAACAACCCCAACCACAACCAGATTATGAAAGACATCTATGTGCAGGGAGCGGATTGGGACAGAGACCCCAATAGGAAACCAAGATTTATAAAAAGAGAAGACCTCCTTCCTGACGCACTAACGGGGGTTGTTCAACGAACATTTGTAAGAAATCACACCTCCCAGCTAGAAACTAACTCAAGAGTAAATCTCTAAAGAGCATGTTTTCCATCTTAAAGCAAACCACAAATGGATTGCATAAAATGCAGTATATGTAAGGTAGAAGTAGAAAATTCAAATAAGACCTCTCATCATTTGAACTTGAACTAAATGTTAGGCCGCGATGAGCAGTCTGCGTAAAGCTTGTCTCCGATAGAATCCCGAAATTGCAGCCAGGATGATAATAGCGCTAATCACCTCACAACTATGTGTTCCGTCGTTTAATACTCCAAACCTAAACACATGGATTACCAGCAGAATTTTCAAATGCTATAACTTAAGAGGAATTGGATTCAAAGATGTGAAACGCGCGAGTGGATTATAAGAAAGCCAGCCGTTTCCAAATTACTTTGTCAACGCGTAGCATGCTACCTAAAATGCAATCTACTATAATTGCAAGTGCCACTAAAATCTCTCCTCGATAATGCCCAACTTTGCCATCATACGTACCAGAAATAAATCCAATTCCACAGAAGACTTAAGAATAGGAGGCAACAGGGGTCAACGGAATCAGAACCAAGGTCCTATCCCTGAGGACACGAGATATCGAAAATGACTAATTACATATTCTATCATGAACAAAGCCGCTGACCACCTTGATAGACATGTTTTGCAGGCTCGAAGTTAACAAGAATGTAGCTTGGTTGATCCTAACCACTCTGTCTTGCCTGCAATACATATGCCGAGAATCATGATGGTGTCACATGACATGTAGCTATTCAATAACGCGACCAGATATAACTGGAGTAGTTTGGGTGCAACATCTCATCCGATATTTATCTAGATATCACTCCTCTAAATTCATATGGTTTTAAGAATTGTTTTTTTTCTAATGAACATCCTCGAACCAAGCGGAAATAAGTTATGATTATAGAACACAAGTTTGTAGTCTAGGTGAACCAGTAATAGCATTATATTGAGAACTAATTGTGAGTACCGATCTTAGGTATGTTTGAATGATGGTCGGGCTCTTCCAGAGTGATCTTAGACCAAAAGCCGGAGTTTATTGACAATAAAGGATGAACTGCATTCCAGCAATGTGAGTGAGTGTAATCTATGAACATATCCATGAATGCTTCACGAATCAAATGCTTCACACATTGATGAGATGCATCGGAAATAAGGAGAACAGGCAGATCTCTTCGACGAATACAGGGCATTTTCAGAAGGAGTCTATATGAGTGAGATTGGATATCATGTAAATACCCAAGCCAGGCTCGGGTACTTAGTCGGACAACTGCCTATATTACACCATGGGATCATAAGATCTAATTATGAACATATAAAAGGGACATTTATATAGCCCAAAACGTACAGTGAAATGACTATGGAAATATAGCCGGCTCTGACACAAGAAAGGTCTAAACTCTGAACTCTAAGTGATGGAATCGCGCACTAAGTGAAAGATTGGAAAACTAGCCAGAATTAAAATTGGATGAAAGAACCAGCACAAGTGGACACCAAGAGCAAGACAAGGAATCAAAAGACTAACATGAGGCACCCCAAGAGTAAAAAGGTGGTGGAGTTCCTCTTAGATTCGATCTCTTTCAAAGCTTTAAATAAGGCAAAATCATATACTGAAAATAAAAATGCTTCTATAGTAGTTAAGATTTCAATTCTGCCTTTAGCAAGTTTTCATTGCTACTAGTCCTATGAAATTTACCTAAGTCTAGATTGATCACCACTGCATCTCACGAACTGACCTTACTTGTATGCTGTCCTTAAGACAATCAAAAAGAAGATGCTTATGAAAAGAACAAGCAGTTTTGGTTATCTTGTGGAAGTAAATTCCTGCAATGTTTGTAGGTAGAGGTATAATTGACTAAGATATGGCTTCAACAACAAAGTTAGGTAAGGCAACTACATCTACCCTTGACATCATCATGCTTGAAACAACAAGCCACCATTTCCATTCAACCCTTATTTCAGAGTAACATCATGTATTCCTTTTACTTAAATGTGTCACAAAATAATGTATATTAAATTTCCTGAGCACAAAGATATATTATTCGGAGAATTACCAACCTATAAATATTGGAAGAGCAAAATATAACAGTCGACACACTTAGGTATTAAGAAATAGACAAATTAACGATTATTATCTTTCATATTTGTCTCTCAAGGGTTTGAATCTTGTTCTATTCTTGTGCATCCTGATGTCTATTGTTTTTGAATCCTTTTTCTTATGTCATTATACGTTTATGTCCCTCTGATGTAATATAGCCCTCTTATCGGTTTCTTTCTTTCATTCTCTTAGGTTAAATATTTCGGAGAAGTTATACAAATCGCCGGATGAAGGTCTATATTATCCTTTAGATTCTGAATAAGTATGTACCCCAACTATCAGGTGTACGACACCTTTGCTCATCAAAGACAACACCAACCACCACTAAAGAAAGAAGTGTTAGAAATGAAAAAAAAAAAAAAAAAAAAAAAAAAAAAAAAAATAAACAAACCATGTGCCTGTTGTGTGTATGTATGGAGGAGAGACTTGCCCACACTGTGGCGCATAACTCTCTTCTAATTAACTACATAAAACGACGCCGGGTGCTCCCACGCATCCTGTAGTATATATCGCTACTCCAGCTCATGTTCTCATGGGGTCTATAGTATCAGCCTCATACGTCGGCAACTATGAGACAGATGTGCGTATAATTCTCCCACCTCACATCTATCGTCAGCTCTATTAAGCTTGCTGGAAAAGAAGTATGAGAAGATTGCGATAGCGCCTCTTCCTCCATATACCTCATGTCGCATCAGACAGCTATTGCTTGTTAACAGAGTACACCACTGAGTCTCAATAGTCAGTTGGCAAATTAAAGCAAATATATTCCATAAGGAGCTAATAGATTCCATTAATCAGGGCCATGGAGAAGCGCCGAGGTGAGGAATGAAAATGGAACCTACAGAGGTGGCTAAGAAGGTCAATGATAACACCCCATTAATAAACCAATGAGGAGGATTGAGATTGATTACGGGCCCCTCTATTCATAGCAATTGTTCTTCTTTGTCATTCTTCATATGTCTTCCTTAAAGGATGATTTCTCGTCAGATTATAATTTAGCAAGTTAATTCTGACACCTATATACCTCTCTAATGATATGATCTTCACCTTGTTTGTTGTTAAAGATTGCCGAGGGGACATCCAAGGCCAGTTCTTATACATCCTGCTTCTCTCCTGTTCCTTGAGGTTATCTGCATAAACTGTTGCTTTATGTAATTAAGTGCTATGATCTAAGTTTTATTGTGGATGTCATGTGAACATTTCATATTTAACCACCTTTAATCTGAAGAATTAATAATTGTGAATAAATTCACAAAAGATGTATATCATAAGGATCCTTATGCTAAGGACATCCCTTATGAAATTGAATGAACCACTAGTATTGATGATGCATAATCTCATGACCTTGGCTAAAGCTTTGATTTACGAGCTTTTATATTTAGTTCTTAGTGTCTGTAGCACAAAGAATGCAGAGAGAGCCACGCTTAGCAGTCACATAACCGTACTTAACCTGACCACTAATGTGGCAATAGGACAAGCTTTTAGCCTTTAATGGAAAGGTGCCAGTACCCCCGGAAACGGCCTACGAAAGCCATCAATAGTCCCCGGACATGAAACCTAGTTAATTGTCAACCGTCTTAAGCGTAGCTTATACTTCTGGATAGTTAACTAGGATGAAATAAAAGGGATCGAAGTAAGGGAGCTCCAGGAGCGTTATGGTAAAACGTCGAATTTACCTCCCGGCGATCTTAACGCCCTGACAATAGTATTGTTTGTTGCATGTATAGTCACTGTTAAGTGTTTCAGTAATATATCTGCTTAGGTTAACGGAACTCTAACGTGGGAATGGGTTGAAATGACTGTACTGCCAAACGATATTAGTGAACAAATATACTCACCCATGAATACGATGAGAAGAATAATGAAAAAGGAGGAATACTAACCTTGTGTTTGGATCAAGTGAGGGCCAATCAATTGTCCCACGTAACTCTGAGTTGCATTTACTTTTCT
>QBTX01003292.1:0-10566 GCA_003063285.2 Arachis monticola | reverse complement strand
GCAAAACTTGATAAGGAGGCTGACAAAGGACTGCTGATCTGTTGGAATCTGACCTCCCTCATAATGGATTTTCTGGAGCTATAGAACTCTAAATGTGCGCTCTCAAGTTGAAAGTAGACATCCATAGCTTTTTAGAAATATATAATAATCCATACTTTATTCGTGATTAGAATGACGCAACGGCGTCAAACTCCAGTTCATGCTGATCTGGAGTAAACGTCAGAAACACGTCACGAACCAGAGTTGAACGCCAAAACACGTTACAACTTGGCGTTCAACTCAATAGAAGTCTTAGCTCGTGTAAAGCTCAAGCTCAGCCTAAGACACACAATGGGCCTCGAAAGTGGATTTCTGCATCAATTACTTATTTCTGTTTACCCTAATAGCTAGTTAGTATAAATAGACCTTTTACTATTTAATTTCATCTGGATCCTGATATTTATTTGATCCTGTGATCATGTTTTGGGGGCTGGCATTCGGCCATGCCTAGACCTCTGCATTTATTATTTTTAACGGTGGAGTTTCACACACCATAGATTAAGGTGTGGAGCTCTGCTGTACCTCAAATTTTAATGCAATTACTACTATTTCTATTCAATTTAGCTATTCTATTCTAAGATATTCATTGCACTCAACATGATGAATGTGATGATCCGTGACACTCATCTCATTCTCACTATGAACGAGTGACTGACAACCATTCCGTTTCTATTAGACGGCGCATATCTCTTGATCCTAAGAATCTTCGTGGTATAAGCAATGATGGGTATTCGAGAATCCGGAAAGTCTAAAACCTTGTTGTGGTATTCCGAGTAGGATTCAAGATTGAATGACTGTGACGAGCTTCAAACTCCAGTGTTGGGCGTGATGACAACAAAAGATCAAGATTCTATTCCAACATGATGAGAACCGACAGATGATTACCTGCTGTGAAGCATTTTGAACTTTTTCACTGAGAGGATGGGATGTAGCCATTGACAACGTGATCCCTATATACAGCTTCCATGGAAAGAATAAGAAGGATTAAGGAAGCAGTAGGAAAGCAGAGATCAACAGGGACAAGCATCTCCATTCACGCATTATCTAAAATTCCCACCATGAATTACATGATAACTCTATCTTTATTTTTTCTTTACTATTCGAAACTCCATAACATTTATTATCCGCTAACTGAGATTACAAGATGACCATAGTTGCTTTCAACCAACAATCTCCTGGGATCGACCCTTACTCACGTAAGGTATTACTTGGACGACCCAGTGCACTTACTGGTTAGTTGTGCAGAGTTTGACTAAGTGTGATTACGTTTGAGAGCGCTTACCAAATTTTGGCGCCATTGTGATGATCACAATTTCGTGCACCAGTTTTTTGGCGCGTTGCCGGGATTGTTCGAGTTTGGACAACTGACGGTTCATCTTGTGCTCAGATTAGTAATTTTCTTTTCAAAAAATTTTCAAAAAAAATTTTTTCAAAAATTTTTCTTTGTTTTCGTTTTTCCTAAAAAAATATATTTTGAAAAAAAATAATAATATTTTGAAAATAAGTTATTCTATGGCTTTAGAGTTTTCAAGAATGAATTCTAGAGTTTGCCACTTTGCTTGCAGTGCTCGCTCCTATAGCCTGAAAACACGTATCAGCCTCAGTCGGACTAGTAGTCTCCTTGAACTTAGGTGGATAACCTTCAAAAAGTTTGCCAGCGTCATCGGGCCATGAACTCCACCTCCATTATTACCATGGTTGTTCATTTGATTGACCAAGAGCCTCAGCAGTGGCTTGCATACAGCAGCCATGTTCTCCAACGCAGTCATAAAGTTCACCGGGTCATTAGGGTTATTCTCCGGCGCACAGCAGATTCGTACGACCTCTCGCACTACCTCTACCGCGTCCACGAGCGCCATCTAGTTCCTATACATACAAAACAATCATATAATGTGATCATCTCAATATCAATCTAGTACTTCAAAGTCCCAATGCATGCTCATGAACGTTTATGCAATATATCAAGCAGATATACTAATAGCACATAACACAACCACACACAGAGAATGCAAGAAGCATAATCAGTCCATCCCTAGGCCTCTACAGAACGAACTGCTCTGATACCATAATGTAAACACCCTACATACAGAATCTTATGCTTAAATCACAATTAAGATGGAAGTATACACTAAAAAAAAAAATTTAAGTCATATAGTAGTATGAATGATTGATTATAACTAGGGCCTTTGTAGAACAAGGGGTAAACAAAAACATCGCAACTTAAAGCGCAACACTCCGATCGATAACGTAACGAACAAGGATAACCAACCGAGATTAATATATAAAAGAGTGTCAAAAATAGAATATCAGACTCAAGATCCGGCTGCGAAGAATAACAGCCAGGCATAACAATATATACATATGATATAATAAGAAAACCCCAAAGGAAAAAGGGACACAAATACATAAACCTATTCTCCAAAAATCTCCCTAAGAGGATTCATCAACAGTTTTGTATTATTAATGGAGATAAAAGTATCTAAGCAAAACATATAAACCAAACATAGCCCGAGAACAAAGGATCTTCGCAATACAAAAGTCTCCAGCATGCATCAAGGGAAACCTCACGTCCTCATCTGAAAACCACAAAATCTGCATGGGTGAGAACCAGAGGTCCCCAGCATGTAAAGCTTCCACATATATAATACATAAATTATGGAGGAAAGCCAAAGGAAATCCTAGAACTTCTCTTCAGATAATATCAAAGCTTATAAACAAAGCTAAACCATAAAGGGCATCTGACCAAAGATTCTTCATCTAACTAATATTCCTTTCCAATTCCTTCAGACTCCCAACCACCAGTAGGAGTATAAAGTAGCAAACACAGTTATATCAAGCAAGAAATATACAATAGGAACAAGTAAGGCATTTTGACAATTAGCAGTAAAATGCAGTCAAATAGGCAATCTCAAACAATTCAACATATATGCATATGATGAATGCCTGTCCTAGTGCTGATGATATCATCTTGTCGGTATATGGAGCCAACCCACAAGTCTGGTTGTTAACCATTGGACTGTCCCTCTGTCACGCATCCCCAACTCGAGTATACTCGTCATAACAGTCATAATCGTGATCTATATCCATCACCTCACTGTGAATATTTACGGGGGCGACTCATCCGGGTCTTTCACAGTGCCCGGCCACACTTATGACATAGGTCAACAGAGTATCAAGCCTCAACCTGGAGCACGTGGTGGCTAGCCACTGCTCTCCATGGAAACTCGTATCCCGATAGTGGAAGTCCAAATCACAATTATCAATAATTCAGCTAAACATGCATGAATTCTCATCCATGGATCAACATCCATATCAGCCATTCGGCTCACGGTTAAATCCATAACACCAATATTCATAGCATACACGCATATTCTGGCTCACGGTTCAATCAGAACAGCCAATTCATAAACAATTACGGCCCTTCGGCCAATTCATAACAAGCACTTCCACCACCATCTCCACATCTCAATAATCATCAATAATCTCATTATATTCATTTTCCCCTTGCTTCACTCGCAAGTTACACATCCACCATAGCTCCTTCTCTCATAGCTAGGCATATCATAATGATTTAAAATATAAGTGGTGAGATCGGAGCTTAGAAGTATGAAATTTGGCTTTTAAAACCAAAAATCAACTTTGGGATGAAAACAGTCCGCGCGTACGCGCAACTCCACGCGCACGCGTGGATGGCCTCAAAAACTTCAACGACGCGCAAGCGTCATGCACGCTAACGCGTAAGATTAAAAATTTGCCAATCGACGCGTAAGCGTCAACCACGCGTCGCGTGTGGGGTTCTCGTGCTCCTATCGTGCAACAACACTGGCATCATTTGGCATAACATCTCTGGAAAATGGCTGGCATTGGGAGCACAATCGGCGCCCCCAGCAATCTCGCGCTCGCGTGGATGACGCTTTCTGGAATCGGGCGCGTACGCGCCAGGTCGCCACTGCGCAAGGGGTCATTCTGCTAAATATTTTCTAAGTTAAAGCTGCAGAATTCACCCAATTTAAAACCCAATCTTCCAACGGACATAACTTTCTTATTTTAAATCGTTTTTCACCCGTTTCTTCGAACGGCATGGACATCCCGGATTCCATTTCATTTCTAAATGATTTGGCACAAAACAGAGATCCGTAGTCCAATTATGTCCACCAAAGTATGCCCAAAAACCATGTTTTTCATAAAACACAAAGTGCAATTTCAAACAAAGCATTTGCCAAACTCTTTTCAAAATCAATTTCAAAAACATGCCATTTTCATCCCTTTTTCTTAAACAATAATACTATCAATTTCAACATCAAGCCTCCTCAACTCACACATTGACACTTACACAAATTACAAAATCACATCATCTCATCATTTTAACCCACTTCACTCCAAGTGGCTCAAACTCAAACATATTGTACATATCATATACTCTTCCTCATGCCAATCCCAACAACACCAATCCAATAATTCATTATTATACACAATCAACATCATACTCTACCATAACACATTTTTGTAACAACATAACAAAAAATAAAAAAAAAAAATCAAGCAATATCACAACATCATAATTCTCATACATCATACACCCAACATCATGATAATCTCTCCATATTGACCCATCATATTAATAACAAATTAAAAAAACATTCAATGTATCTTAGGGCCTCTAGCCTAAGTATTTCCTACCACATTACCATTAGATAGGAACCGAAACCATACTTAGCCGATTTCCCAAGCTCACCCGGAGCACTATTCCAAACAACATAAATCAACAAGCTCTCAACGCCTCAACACCTCCAAGAACGATTTTTTCACCACCAAACCCTTTCCAAGCTTTTCAAAAACACAATCAAGCTCCAAATATCACAATATAACTAAATAAATACACATCAATAACAAAAAAAAAAAAAACCTCTAAAAAACCCAAACATCATAAAATCACAAATTACACTAGGTTAGAATCCTACCACACCCAAGGTCCAAGGAGACAAGAATTATACCTTCTCCTTCAAATTATTGAAAAATTTTTGTGTCCTATTAACATCAAAACACACCAAAATCTCAACATTTTCACCATGAAACTCGAAAACAAAAGCTCAAATTCTAACAGCAGATCACGTGCCTAACCTCAAGATGTGTATGGGTTTTGCTAGAAGCTCTCCCGGTGAACGCGTATGCCGCAAACGGCAGCGGCAAATCGGAGGCTTCTAGATCAAAATTGTGGTTGAAGAATCAGTGAGAGATAGAGTTTGAGAATGTTTTCTTCACCTAATTAGCATTGCATGCTTCATTCTTCGGTGGTAAAAGAGAGATAGAACCGAGAGAGAAAAGAAAGACACCGTGAACTTTTCAAAACCTTTCGGTTTCAATTTTTTAAGAATCGTAATTTCAATAAAAAATTTAATTTAGTAAAAATATTTGTATTTTTTTTATACATTAGTAATATTTTTGATTAGTAGAAGTTAACAGTGATGTAATTCTTTTATTCTTTGAGTTTGGTTAACTAAAATTTTAGGAGACACATATAATTTTTGACATTTTTTTTTGATAGCTCGATCAAAAAGTTTTTTCGTAACCTCGAGTATTTTAATTTCGTACGGTGACAGAGTTTCAGTAAATTCTCACCAATTAAATTTATATTGGATAAATGAATGGTTGTTGTGATTGATTATTGATGGAGTTCGATTGACTTTATATTGAATTTTGTTGATATATTGTTATATGTGATTAAGCTGGTGATTTGGTCATGTTTGTGCTGATCAAACTGTGATAATGAGGCTGGTTTGAGGCTATCATTGTGTTAGTTTTTGAATAAAGTGGGTGAGGTTTAATGGTCGATGAATTAAATTAAAAGTTGTAAAAAATTGGTAACCGTCAAACTAAAAAAAAAATAGACTAAGATTTAAATTTATATTTTAAAAAGAAAATAAGGAGAATTTCGATTCTTGGTGAAAAGAAGATTCTTGGTGAAAAGAAGAATCAGCCAAAAATTATTTTTGAGGAAATATACTTATATTTTCATGAAAAGGTTGAGTTTAATATTATAATTAGATAAGTTTTTTGGATATTTTGGGTAATAAATAAAGTCCAGGGATAAAAATGGATATTTTATAAAAATTCAGGGTTACTTTTATAAATATTGAGATAAGTGAGATTTCAAACATAATTTTGTAAAGATGTTGAGTTAAAAATAAAATATTTAAGAGTTTGAAGTTTAAAACATTAATAGCAAGTAAGAGTTTAAAAATAAAAGTTTTACGAATGTAAGTTTTTAAGAATAGATATAAATACTGT
This sequence comes from Arachis monticola, assembly GCA_003063285.2. Classification (NCBI taxonomy): domain Eukaryota; kingdom Viridiplantae; phylum Streptophyta; class Magnoliopsida; order Fabales; family Fabaceae; genus Arachis; species Arachis monticola. Next base: position 4,239 of record QBTX01003292.1, on the reverse strand, counting down.
TTATTTACCCATTTAAAATATCTTATTTTATTGTTATTATTATTCTATTAAGAATATTATATAGTAAAGATATTATTAATATTATTATAAGTCAGGGGAGAGCAAACACAGTGATCTTAAAAGCTTTAAAGAACGCAGGCTTAATTAAAGTACTTTATAATTCTTTTTCATAAGACACTTAGGAAAATGCGAGGGAAGATTGTGAAGTTAGGTTATGATAAGGAATTAAAAGATTGAAGAAAAGAAGAGAGGAAGAAAAGAAGTAAGAAAAATAAAAGAGAAAGATGAGAAATAGAAAAAAAAAGAAAAAGCATAGAAAGAGAAGGATATATTAAGTAAAGAAAACCTCTGCCACAAGAGAGCAGAGAGTAAGAATAAAAGAAATGAAAAAAAGAACAAACTGAAATGATTGTGTACCTACTGAAAATGAGCAGAGATATGGTGGTGAGTCCATCGAGATTTGATTTCCAGAGATACATCGGCTAATTCAGGGGATGGTCGCACTTGTAAGACAGAGGTTGCTTATAGAAGTTATCGATACATACATTGACCAGAGAGAGCCTCACCTGTAAGACAGAGGTTGCTTACAGAGGTTGACCAAACTCAGATAGAGGTTACTGAGTTACGTCAGGAGTGGGTCGAAATCGACAGATGAGCTCATTACCTGCACTAGCGATAGACATGCATCATATTTGTTTGCGCATACTTGTTTGTGATTGTGTTTTCTATGATTATGTGTGCTTGTGCTTGAATTCTGTGTTCTTTAATTGTTGAATTAGATGGTACCTTATTCACTGTTATTGCTGACCAAGTATATATAGAATGAACTTAACTCCTGACCCCGGCGCTACTAAGAACTCCCCAGTTCTTACTCCCTATCTCCACCCCTTTTCAGCTATAGGTGCAAAGGCTTATTGCGAAGTGCAGGAGTACAGAGGAATATGTTTACGAGTTGGGTTGTTAGAGTTTATTTTTCCCTCGCCTTGTTAGTTAGAGTTTTATTCAGAAGGGTGGGTTTTGTAATTGCTTTTGTATATAACACTACAACGTATTATTAATCTTAAGTATGTGAATATGTATTATTTGTACTTGTTGGAAAAATTATAGTTTTAGTAAAACCATTGATAGATTTACACGTAAAGGCTCAATATTAAATAGATAATAAAAGGAATTAGGTTAGTAACGCCTTACTTTTGGTAGGATCATGAGGTGCTAAAGGTTAAGGTATTACATTATGGTATCAGAGCAGTTTATTCTTGTTAGAGCCTTAGGAATGGACTGACTATGCTTTACTGCATACATTGAGTGTCTGTCTTGCAATAGGACTTGTCCTAATGACAAAAGTTTGAGTTTTATATGCATGACTATCTATTGATTAATGTTGTTAGTCGACCGTTGCATTTCTCATGGTATTAGGTCTGGCCAACTTAATACTGATGACATGTGTATACGAAAACACTAATGGATTGTCATAGACGAAATAGAATTAATAGGTGATGCAAATTATGGGTTTTGGGAATGTTAGAAGTTGCATCTCAGGGTTGCTCGGTCACGTATCTTGTTCTTCCATAGTTTATCTTGAAGTTTTGTTTGGGGTTTCTTTCTTGAAAAGTGAACTAATTATTTCCCAATCTTGTTCCTTGTTCATATGCTATTTTTATTTGATCTTAACTGTATACATTTACTTGAACTCCCTGAGATATCTGCTTTTCTTAAGATGCACTTTAGTTCTTTTGCTTCATGTCTTGCATCTTATGTATATCTCATTTCGATTAAATTTGATTCTTTTAAAGTTCTTGTCTCGAACCTTACATTCTGAATATTCCCTGGCTGATAGTGTTCTTAAACATTCTCTTGAATTCCTATGAACCCCATCCATAAATTTTGTTCTTCTCTTCCCAAGTTTGATATCCTTTTAGGTAACTCAAACTTGTTTTAGAGTAACGTGTGATACCTTGGATATCTGTCTTATGCTATTTAAACTCTTTTTCTTGGCTCATGTATTCTCTGATGTAACTTTGGACTTGTTGATGCATTAAAGAGAAATGTAGAAATCTTTGTGAACATTGTCCTTGTTGCTTGTCCCTTTTCTGAGGTCTTGTATCCTTTTGAGTGACTTGAGACTTGTTTTGGTGACATGTGCGATCGTTAGATATAGTAAAAGATATGTTAGTTCTTTAGGATACGTTGTGCGAACGCAGAAGGTGAAATTTGTAAGTGTGCAATGTCACAGAATGTTGAGGAACTTGATTTTTGCAAAGGAGTTTTGTTGATGTTAGACTTCTGCCTGTTAGTGGGTTGCGGAATGTTTGATGAGAATTTGCGGAGAATCTGTTTAATATGGTATGGTTGGGAAGGACAAAGTTACGTTATGTTGAAGTTTAGACAGCTGAAGCTCTAAAGTTGGTATGAGTTCAGTGTGTAAACGATATACCCATCGTTCTAATACCAGCCTATCTTGTATCTTCCGCTTTGCGCTAGACTTTTTTCATATATATATATATTTATATATAGCTATATATATCTATATATATATATTATATTATATATATATATATTAATGTTGAAGACCTTAAAGCTTCTTCTTAATATGTTTAACGATAAATTATAAAATGCAAAAAAAATTATTTTCTTTCTTTTACCCTATTTGTTTTTTTGTTCAGTAAAGTTAGTGAACTTTTTCTATCTTGCTTATCAGATTTTTAAGGTGAAAATTTTGTAAGGTGAGTAGATGTAACGACCCTTAAATTTTAAAAAATATACAATAAAATAACAGTTTATTATTTTATTTTTAAATTAGAGTTCTTTATTTTAAAAATATTTTATTAAAAAATAACTAAATTAATTTATAATGATTGAATGCAATTAAAATGTTATCATTTTTTAATAATATTTTTTTGTTAATGATAAAATGATTTACATCATTAAAACTAATAAATTTAGTAATTATATAAATAGATAAAAATTAATTTATATAAATATTTTTAATTTAATAAAAAAAGAAAAGGAAAGAAAGTAGTTTGAAGGCATTATATATATTATAGCATTATTATTATAACATATTAAGTATTTTGAATAGAGGAGCAACAAAATGTGGCATATGTTCACATTGATTTTGCAAGTTTGATATTTTTTTTATGAATTTTTTTTTTTTTTTATGAATTATGATTTGAGTTAAAGAACTAATTAATATCTCTGAGTTAAAAACTTTTGTGAGTTTGTTCCTTAATGCATGTGGTTGTACTCATATACACTCAACTATATTCGATGTTTCTTTTTTGTTATTGTTCTTTTTTTCTTATATTAATTTAAAATATATTGATTATCATCATATATTGCAATGTATAAATACATTTAGCTGATTGAGCGCCTTCGTTCATTAGCGTCATTACCCAAATAGCCTACCATTTTTATCTTCTTTGTTTACCCCAATTTTGGACTTTTATTTCTCTTGTTGTTATTAATTTTAGCACATTACTAATTCATTAAGCAATAAAACTAATAAACATCACCTAATATTAAAATCTTTGATTAGATTTAGAGATAGAGAGTATGTGTGTCATTTAAGTGTGTGAGAAAGTTGTAAAAACATTGGTGAGTAAAAAAAAAATTGTGTTGTATCTTTACTTAAAAATCTTGGGAATTGGCATAATACTTATGCATTTAATTGTGTAAACGCGACTATGCATTGACATCTGACATAATGTTCAACTTTTGAAAAAAAAGGAGAAAAGAAAAAAAGAAAAAAGATAAAAGGGCTTTTATATTAATTCAAAGAATAATAATAACAAGGCATAGAAAGATAAAAGCATATAAGGAAAAAAAAAAAGAGTGAAGATTATGAGTAGTAGTGTATGTATTATAAACTGTAAGAGCGTTGTTATATATGTTTGCTGTTGAGAGCTTAAGCTATAATGAAGTTCAAAATTCTAGCTCACTTAGACATGACTATATACTTTTCTTGCGACCATTACTCCATAAAAACTTTGTGAAAAAATATTCCTCATGCATACATTAAAAAAGTGAGCCTATGGAGAAAAATTTAATGCATAACTCCATATATACTTATCTGACCATAAACTCCATTTATTAACATAGTCTTAGAAAGCATATAGAGGAAATTGAGTGAATCCACCACTATATACAACTAAGCCCGACTAGAGCCGTATTCCACACGTACTACGATGAGTTCGAGTTGCCCAATTCCCATGTTTCACCTGTGATTATCTCTTATCGTGA
>QBTX01003291.1:0-10578 GCA_003063285.2 Arachis monticola | reverse complement strand
GCAGTTTTGTTGCACCATGATAATGAGCTAGGAGATTAGCTCAAAGTCCTTTGATGGGAGCTATACAGATGCTACTCCCATATTGCAGCTGTTAATGGGGTTAGCGTATGACCCCAGAGTCCTTTCTGGACTGTTCCACCTTCCATTTATTTCCATGATGGAGGAAAGGGAATTGATATGAATTGTTTTTTTAGTTAAAAGTAAACCAAAAAATTATAAGTAAAAATAAATGGAACAATAAAATAAATTCGAAAAAACAAAAAATAAAATAAATAAAATAAAGCAATTGAAAACTAATTAATTAATAATTAAAAAAAGATTTTTGTGAAATTAAGCAATTAAAAAAGATATGATTGAAAATTATTTTGAAAAAGATATGATTAGAAGGATATGATATTCAAAATTAAAAAAAAAGATATGATTGAGAATTATTTTGAAAAATAATGATTAGAAGATATGATTGCAAATTAAAAAAAAAAAGATATGATTGAAAGAATTAATAGAAATTTATTTTTGAAAAAGATTGAAAAGATCAATTTGAAATTTAGATAGATTGGACTAATCATGAACGCAAAGACGTCTCGATCTTTGCCACTCGCTGTCCGACTATGCCATGCGAGTGGTCATAGTATAATATAGACAAGGTATATTTTTTATTTTTGAATTTTAATGCGGAAAAGAGAAAACAACAAAATGACACTAAACTTAGAAATTTTAGATTCACAAAAGAAAAGGGAAACAAACAAGAAAGAACTTTGAATGTCAAGATGAAAAACAAGAAAAAAAAAAAACTAATTTTTTGAAAATTTTTAAGTAATAAAGCACAAAACACCCAACCTTAAAATATGAAACTGAAACTCAAATAAAAGACTCTTTAAACCAACAAAATAAAATATTCCTAATCTAGCAACAAGATGAACCGTAAATTGTCCAAACTCGAACAATCCCCCGGGCAACAGACGCAATCGGCTGGAGCATACGCGCCAAAAACTTCTGTGCCCAAGAAAAATTACAATCACACTTTTGTAACTCCGCACAAAAACTAACAAAGCAAGTGCACTGGTCGTCCAAGTAATACCTTACTGAGTAAAGGGTTGAAATCCCACGAGGATTTTGGCTTGAAGCAAGCTTATGGTTATCTTGTAAACTCTTTAGTCAGGATATCAATATTTCTCAGATTTAATTGTAAAAAGAAAAGAACATGATAACTTACTTGTTATGCCTAGAAAATGGAGAACCAGTTGATCGGCTTTGGATAAGACGCTCTCTGTCTCTGAACCGTCTGCTTTCAGTCCTTGTCTTCTTCTTCATGCACGCAAGACGCTCCTTCTCTCCACCTCTCTCCTTGTCTATACAATCCTTGCAATAGCCCGTATATAATAAGATCATAGAATACTCCCGCTTCCTCCTCTCAGTGAAAATGTTCCAAGAGTGCACATGGCGCGCGGCTAAGGCGTAAGAAGACCTCCATAATGCGAGTTTCGGTTCTTGATTCATGTCGGGTAATAGGATCCATGATCCCTTTGCGGTCTGTCCAACTACGGCCCAAAACACTCGCCGGTTGAAGCTCGTCACAGTACTCCCCCTTCCCAGATCCTTACTCAGAGATACCAAGCTAAGGTTTAGACATTCCGGATTTCAGGCATGGCCGCCAATTATTTCTAGCTCATCTAATACCACGAAGACTCTGATTTAATCACTTGAGGCTAAGAGATATGCATTTCAATCTAAGGTAGAACGGCAGTGGTTGTCAGGCACGCATTTTATTAGGTGGAGAAGATGTTGAGTGTCACAGATCATCCGACATTCATCAAGTTAAGTGGGAATGAAATATCTTAGAATGAAAGCAAGCGTAATAGAATGCGGAAAACATTAGTAATAGCATTAATTCATGAAGAACAGCAAGAGCTCCTCACCCCCAACAATGGGCTTTAGAGACTCATACTGTCGCTAGAGCAACCACAACAAGAAACATCTAGTTTTAAAGTGTCATGAAGGTACAAGATTGAACCACTAAAAGTTTAGTCTTTTATAGGTTAAACTAGTTACTAGAGTTACAGAAATGAGTAAGCTTATGGCCGTGTTTAGTGTAAAATTCCACTTCCGGGGTATCCCACTTGGTGTGTGGTGACTGAGCATTAAAGCTTTCAAGTGTAGAGACTTTTCTTGGAGTTAAAACGCCAGCTTTTGTTGCCAGTTTGGGCGTTTAACTCCCAGCTTTTGTGCCAGTTCTGGAGTAAAACGCCAGAGTTCTTGAGCTGACTTGGAACGCCGATTCTGGCCATCAAAATTTGGGCAAAGCATCGAACTATTATATATTGCTGAAAGTCCCAGGATGTTTCTACCTTTCCAACGCAATTGAGAGAACGACCAATTGGGATCTGTAGCTCCAGAAATACCACTTTGAGTGTTAGGGGGAGGTCCAGAAACGCCAACAGAATCTAGAGTCCTTTTTCAGCCTCTGAATCAGATTTTTGCTCAGTCCCTCAATTTCAAGCCAGAAAATAACTGAAATCACAAAAAAAAAAAAAAAAAAAAAAAAAAAAAAAAAAAAAAAGTAATTTAAATTTAAAAACTTAATTAAAATATACTAAAAATCCATATAAAAACAATGCCAAACCGCGTATAAATTATCTACTCATCACCTGCCCCGCTCCCGGTCTTATTCGAGGAGCCCGTCTGACGTAGAGATTCCATTCTGTAGAATTTTTGGGGTGTCCGTAAACTCGGTGCCAAATTGAAAGATTCGGGCCAAGGACTGTGATGATGGTTGTCCGCGCTTCATATTGAATGTCGAATTCAGACAACTCGAACTGCCCACTGTAATATTCTTCCTGCCAAATCTGTTTTCTGCAAAATGGCCTGTTCGAGGGTTACTGAAACTGTAAGTCGATCTCGGACGAGAACTTCTATGCTGGTCGGAACCTCGACATGTGTGCGGCTGGTGAATGGTGACCGGAGCTGTAGTCCGACTTGTTTGGACTTGAACGTGCTGCTACTTGTGATCCTCTGGCACCGAAGGGATGGAGGGACCTCAAGAAGACCTCCGATGCTTAAGTTTAGCCTGGGTATTAACCAGGTATATGTAGAATCAGAGTATAGTTTATACCTGGGTGCTCAGTGTATTTATAGTAATGTGGGCTGACCTTTCGGGTTAAGATAAAGATAATAGTTACTTTTTTTTTTTTTCTTATCTTATCTTAGTTTTGAGTGAAGTCAGTCTTATCTTCAAGGAAAACGCCTTTATCTCTAAGGCTTGAAGTGCCTTTGGATTCTGGGTGTGTTCCTCTATTGGGGCCTTTACTGGGCTCCTTTTTTTTGACACTGGCTGAGTTCTTTAAGAAGAAGTGGTCCGCTCGACCTAAAGAGGTCGGTCGCTTTATCATTGATATTAGCCGGGTCTGAGTGAGTCCTCGACCCAGGGTATGAACAAGTGCCCCTGCGATTCGAGAGCTCGTCTTCTTTGTCCGAGGTTTCAGAGTCCTGTGACTTCTAGTCCTTCTTTGCGAAGCCGAGCTCAAGACATATCTTTGTCGACCTTCGTAGTAGTTTTTGAACTGTACGATAGGATGTTTTCCTCAAAACGGCGGCCGCGCTTTGTATTAGCGCTTTGTTCTGGAACGTGCAGAGGTTTAATACCCTAATTAATGGCATTTTAATTGTCCCATGTTTCCTTAAACTTCTTTTTTGTTTGAATTTTCAGATATTTTTTATGTTTTCCCTTCTTCGCTCTTGTTTGTAACTCTCTTCGCAATTTCTTCCTTTGTTCTCGCTACTCATCGCTTTTTGCCCATATTTTGTTTTTCCTTGCGTTGCGCGTTGCTTGGCATTTTTCTGGGTAGCTTTCATTTCTGCGTCTCTTCCTTCCCTGTGAAGCTTCTTCTTTCTCCAGGTTAGTTTCAACTCGAATTTTTTCTTGCTTCCTTTTGTCCGCTTTGGTTTATGATGGAGTTAATTGATTTTGCTTTTCGAGGAAATGTGGGTTGTTCTCTATTTTTTGTCGCTCCTATTTGAAAATGTGTTTCTCAGGAGTTTTTTCATTCTCTTCTTGCATGATCCTTTTTGCTTATCCTGTTTAGCTTGATGCTTTTGGGGCTTTGCAATGTTTGTGAGTTCAGTCTTTGATGATCAGTGTTGGTTCATGTTTCGATGTTGATGCTTGTTCTCGGATTATGCTGATTTTTCGCTTTATTTACGAGAAAGTCTTGCGCCTTTTTGCTTTTTCTGCCTTGCCTTTTTTACTTACAAAAAAAAAAAATAAATAGAGATGGACTTTTTGTGCATTTTTGCTTCCTTTGTTTTTCTTTCCTTATTTTCTTTTTGATGAGGTGCCGGGATGTAGGCTGTGGAAGTAACTTGAAAGTCCTTGTTTGTTTCTGCCTCCAAGGGATGCCCCAAGGGCTTTGGTTTGAGTCTCTGGGGTTTCCTTCTCACATTTCTGCTGATTTGTCCTCTCCGTTGTGCCCCTCTATCCAGATGTTTTGTTAGTCCCACTCTTCTTTTCTTTTGTTAGGATGTTCTAGTTGACTCATGTCTTACGCCCGTGAAATTAACGTTGTCGAATGCCTCCCAGGTTACCCGATAGCCGACTTGGGTGGCACTCCGATCGGCTTCTCTTTGTGTGTCTCGTTGCGTTGATTCTGATTTTTGCTGCTCAGGGCTTAGCAGTGTTCCATATGTCTCGTAGTATTCCTGGAGACGCATGAGAAGAAACTATGGAACTTGTCCCCCCCTTCCTTCTGACGAGAGAGTTGCTTTTCAACTCGGGTTGTTGATGGTCGCCTCTTCTTTTTATGCTTATGCATTTTTTCTTTGGTCAGCTGGGTATCATCCTTCCTTTTTACCAAATTTTGAAGCCATCTAGTTTGGTCTTGTAATGTTAGCCCCTTCTCAACTTCACCTCCCATATTCCTGGGGTTTTATTTTTTAAAATTTTCCTAATTGCTGTGCGAGTGGTTTTGGTATCTCTGCTTCCCAATCTCTCTTTTCTATCTGTTGTCTTGACTAAGCCCGGAAGTGTGGTAAAAAGAAGTCAGCTTGGGTCTCCTTTCGCATTCTACCCAAGGGAAAGAAGGTTTTTCCATGTTTGCGAGTCGATTCCGTGATTTAAACAACTCTTTTCAGTCTCGAGCTGTTGAGGAGCTCGGCCCTTTTTTTCTGGATGAAAATGACGAACCTGCTTTTCCCTTGGAATGGCAAAAAGACTGTGAGGGGATCATCTGCCGGGTATTAACAGTGGAAATGTGTGGATAGAGGTGAGCGGACCTTTGTGACTTATTTGGAAGAACGCTGGGGTCATCCTCCCGCATCTTGACACAAAGAAAAATTTCTACACAACATCTTCTTCTTCTTCAAACTAACACAATAAAAAAGTACTTGTTTCCTTTTTATTATCTTGTTTATGTGCTTGTAGTAGTCTTTTCGACTTATCCGACTTGTAGCTGAATTTCTGGTTTTGTCTTGCAGCAGGCAATGAAGAGATAATGAAGCTTTGAAAGCTTTTAAGAGGGCACAGAGGGGCGACTGCTGCCAGGACTATGTTGCTCCAGGGCAAGCGTGGGAGGGATCCTCCCAGGTGCGTGAGAAGCCATCAGTGCAGAGTTCCAGCCGAGGGTGAAGAAAGTGATCCCTACACCTAGAGTTCGAATTTAGGTAGATCCTCACTGTCGCCATCTGCTGCTCCTTCTGTAAAAAATGCTGCTCCAATTAAAAAAAAAGAAAAAAATTATGTGAAGCCTTTCACTTCATGCTCTGAATTTTAAATGCTATTTGAATTCGTGCGATCACATAAATCGGTCCTCTACGGGCGCTCTCTGCCATGACTTATGTGTCCATCCTTCATCACTTGAATTCATGGCCCGAAATCACGTGTAAGATGGCAGTATATGTCGGCTGCCATATATCGGACTGCTCAGAATCTCCCTCTCCACGCCACTAAAGCTGTTTATGAGAGCAAGGCCAAAACAAGAGTGTTGATCGTTCGACTGAAGGAGTTAAAGGAGGAGCTTGAGATAGAAGGTGGCAACAAGCTTGGAGAAGGACTTGACAGAATGAAGGGGGCGAGTTCTCAGTCATTGGCAGCTTCGTTGAGTTGGCTGAGGACGCAGTCTATGATGCACAAGATAGTTACGCTACCTCTTGATCTAGAGGTTTGATGCACCTTGAGGGAGGAGCGACGATGTCCCGTGAGATTATTTTGAGCTTAAGGTCATTCTCGTTGGCAGCTGACTGGCTGCTTACGAGAACTTGAGGAACAAGTTTGGTCATTGATCCCGAGGCTCGACCTCACCCTCTTTAGCCTATAAATATTTCAGGGATGGCAAGATTGTCCGCTGATGGATGAGGCGTGAGATGATGAGGTTGTTCCTCCCCCTTTGTCTTCTACTCAAAGTGTCGACTTCTTCTGTTCCTCCGCGTTGCACGTTGATTCCGAATTGCCAGATTCTAACCGGAGGATGGATAAAGTAGATGCCGTCCAATGGATTCAAACTCCGTCCTCCTTACCCGTGTTGTGCGCGCTGCCAAGAAGCTCCTTGGATCGCTCATAGAATCCAAAACTATCTGGTTTGTGTAGTTGGCCCGGCCTTGTGGGCTTTTTAAACTTTCTTATTTATTTAATTGAAGCTTTCCTAGTTGTTTTTCTAAGAACTTTATATTTTGACAAACAAAAAAGGTAGCTCGCCATCCTTAGATTTTGCTGGCCTTCGAAGCTTTTGCAACTTTGTAGATTTTACATAATGCCTTTTTGAATTTGCAACAATTTTTCTGTTTTCTTTGCTGATGTGTGATATCTTGTGGCTCGACCTCCTTGGGTTATTTCATTGTTTGCAGCTTGAATCCTTTGAGGTTCGATTTGTGGAGGTCCAACTTGTTTCTCGTTTCCGTATTTGTGACTAGTTCTTTGCGTTGGTCCTTTTTTAGTTATTATTGTAGTCCTCTCTTTTCAGAGATTACTTTTTATAACTTGTCCGTAGGAAGATTTGATTCGTCAGGTCGGATCTCTTTTAGTCTATGTTTTTTTAATCACTCTCTTTCTTGGACCTTTGGCAGGTCTCTTTCAGGGAATTACTTTGAATACTTATCAGTTAAGTAAGGAGTCGACTTGGTTTGTCGGTCTCTGAAGTTATTTTTTGTAGTCCTCTTTCTTGGATCTTTGTCTAGATCTCTTTCCAGGGGTACTAAGCTTTTGATACACTTTTTGGTGTAGGAGTCCGTCTTGGTTATATTGTCGGTCTCCCTGTAAAAAGTTATTTTTTGTATCTCTTTCCTTGGATCTTTGTTAGGATCTCTTTCAGGGATACTTGATAACAGTTTTGGAGTACGGAGTCCGATTTTTGGTTAGTGTCGGTCTCCTTAAGTTTTTTTTGTAGTCCTCTTTCTTTGGGATTCTTTATCAGATCTCTTTCAGGGACTACTTTATAACTTTTGTAGTATGGAGTCCGCTTGAGCTCTCTTTAAGTTATTTTACGTTCTGTGTGCTCTCCCAGGCTAACTTATAATTTTTTTGGGCGACTCTGTCGGCTTTAAGTAATCCTCTTTAATAGGGTTGGCCAGACCTCTTTCCAGGGTTTACTTGTAACTTGGTTTGACTTGGTCTCGACTTCTTTAATGTTCGACCAGTCTTTAAGTATTATTTTGCATCCGTAAGACCTCGTCAGGTTTCTTTTTTAGATCACTTTCGATAACTTCTTATTATTCTGTCTGTGTTTCATCTTTGCCGATTGTAGAAAGTGGTTGTCATCTCTATGATCGTCCTTTGGGGTGAATCGCGTTTTCACCTTTATCGGATGGTTGTCTTTATCGTGATCGTGCAGTGAAATTCTTTTTTCACTTTCTGGCCGATTCTGTATGCTTTATAATCGGAGATGAAGTGCTTCAGATTTAAGCGTCTTGAAGATCTATATAAGTAGAATATCTAAAAATATATATATTAATAATTAAAGAGAAAAAGCTACGAACATAAGATACATATGGAATTTGTATTGAGCTCAACTATAGTAGACCTCTATATAAAAACTTTCAGGAAAGAAGTAGCCTGATGAAATAACTATATGAATCTTTTTTAGCTGTAGTACCTTCTTTAGGTTGCAATGGTTGCCTACGAACCTGGAAAGCTCTCGTCCCTCGAGTTCAGACAGTCTGTAGTAGCCCTTTCCAAGTACCTTTACAACTCGTAGGGTCTTTTCCAATTTGTTGCCAGCTTTCTTTCTCCATGTCGAGTTGTTTCGATATCATTTCGGATTAGGATGAGATCATTCTCTGCAAACCTTCTAGCACTACTGTTTTTGATCTATATCTGAGAAGCCCATTCGGTGCTTTAGAGCTTCTTCCCTGATCCGAGCTCTTTCCTGGAGTTCCGGGTACAAGTCGAGCTCTTCTCTTTAAAGTTGGAGTTTGCTTCCCCATTGTAGTGAACTACTCGGGAAGACCCTTCCTCGACATCTATTGGAAATCATTGCCTTTGTTCCGTATGCTAATCGGAAGAGGGGATTCCTTCGTGGTGGATTGTAGGCATTTTCGAATGCCCATAGGGGACCTGTGAACTCTTTGCCCAGCGCTCCCTTCTGCATCTTGTAATCTCCATTTAATCCGGCCAGTATGACTTTGTTAGCAGCTTTGGCCTGTCCGTTGGCTTGTGAATGTTCAACGGAAGGTGTACTGGTGCTTTATATTCAAGTCGGCTACTGTTTTCTGAAGCCTTGAATCTGTTGGAATTGTGTGTGCCATTGTCTGTGGTTATTGAAAATGGAACCCCAAACCTCGTGACAATATTCTATATAAAATTTCCGGCTTCTCTGAGCGATGGCATTGGCTAGGGGCTCTGCCTTCAAATCCACCTTGTAAAGTAATCTACCCCTACTATGAGGAATTTAACTTGCTCCGATCCCTGAGGGAAGGTTCCGAGAAAGATCGATTTTTCCCCATTTTTGCAAAACGGCCAACGGCAGAGGTCATGCTGATGAAGCTCTCTCTGGCGGCGGAAGGCGATGTGAAAGTTTTGGCATGTTTCTGACATGGTAGGCATGTCTTTACAAATTATGTGGCTTCTTTCTGTAGAGTTGGCCAATAAGAATCCCGCCCGGAGCACTTTTTCGGCGAGAGCTCGTGCTCCGAGATGATTGCCACAGATACCGCCGTGTATTTCTTCTACCACTTCTCTTTGTGTTGGAAGTTGGCACGCATTTTAGTAAAGGTGTGGAGATTCCTCTTTTTTACAGGATGTTGTTTATGATGGTGTAGTACTGTGCATCCCTTTTTAACCTTTTGCCCTCTTTCTTCTATGGGGAGCGGTTTCTGTTTTGAGGTGAGTGGTTAAGGGGCCATCCATCCTGCGTCTTGACTTAATTATAGTCAGCGACTTTTTCTTCTTCGAAGATTGACGGGTTCTGCAACATTATCCTGGATGAGGCTTCTGTTGTTACCCCCTGGTTTGTGCTGGCTAGTTTTGAGAGGGCATCAGCTCGGGCATTTTGTTCGCCGGGTATGTGGCAGATCTTATTTTCCCACCGAATTGTCCGAGCTGTTCCTTGGTTTTATCCCAATACTTTTCAGGTGGGATCTTTGACTGCGTACTCCCTGTTAGGTTGTGATGGTAACCACTTGTGAGTCGCTGTAAATGTTGAGTTTTTGAGCTCCGATCTCTTTAGCCAGCTTCAAGCCAGCTAATAATGCTTCATACTCAGCCTGATTGTTTGATGGCCGGAAAACCCAAACTCTGAGGGAGAAGCTCAACTTGGGTTTCCTGGTTGCTTTCAATTATCATGCCTGCGCCGCTTCCAGTCTTATTTGAAGAACCATTTCCACGTAAAGGTTCCATTCTGTGGGGGTTTCTAGGGCATCTTTGAATTCTGCGATAAAGTTGGGCAGATATTGTGATTTGATTGCCGTCCGAGCTTTATATTGGAGATCAGACTCTGACAACTCGACTGCCCATTGTAAGATACTGCCTGCGAAGATCGTTTTCTTACAAATATTTCCTTTTATTGGGTTGGTTTAGCGTTCGAACGTAAATGTGTGAGCCGGAAGTATAGGCGGAGTCGTCGAGATGCTAGAATGAGAGTATAGGCGAATTTTTCTACTTTTCTGGTAGTTAAGCTCGGATCCCTGTAGTGCCTTGCTAATGAAGTAGACAAGTTTTTGCCCATTTTCGTCTTCTCTAACTAGTGCTGATGCTACTGCTTGTTCCCACTGCGAAGGTATAATATGAGTGGTTCTCCAACTCGCGGTCGGGATAGGATAGGTGGATGTCCTAAGAACTTCTGAGGTCTTAGGGAAGGTTGCTCGCCACTCTAATTGTCCATATCGAATTTTTTCCTTTTCTTAAAGTAGCATAGAAAGGAAGAGATCTTTATTCGCGGCTCCTGCTAAGAATCGGGATAGTGCGGCCAGTCTCCCGTTGTGTTGCTGTACTTCTTTCAAACAGGTTGGTCTCTTCATGTTGAGTATGGCCTGACATTGGTCTGGATTACTTCAAATTCCTCTTTGAGTGAGCATGAAGCCCAAGAATTGCCTGTTTCTACTGCAAAGGTGCAATTTACGGGATTGAGTCGCATGTCAAGCTTCCTTATAGTGTCAATC
>QBTX01003290.1:0-10582 GCA_003063285.2 Arachis monticola | reverse complement strand
CCTCTACCTCCAAGTCAGCCATCATACAGTGCCTAAACAAGGTCATGAACTGAGGTTTATAGACGTTCATGTTGCATTTTTCATAGTGCCAAGCACATAGGCGGCATTGACATGGGCACCTGGAAATAACCTCCTGAAGACGATAACCTCATCGATCGGTCACCGTCTGTTATCTCCCCAGTGGGAGCTTTGCCCTTCATGCATTGCAAGAAGGTTTGCAATACCCAAACATATGATGCCTGTGACTCGCACAAGACCATTGCAGTTGCAAACACGCAAGTTTGATTGTGGTGATCACTCAGAAAAGATTAATCACTGGGAGATGTTACATTTTCTCCCTCTTGGCATCAAAGGCCAAAACGTGTTCCCCAAAAATGTTTATAGTCATCCTGTACGAACCATCACTCTTCAAAAGATATCACACATGGTTTGCTCGGATCGACCTTCCAATACCTCCAGAAAATTTTTTCATCTGCACGGTAGCCCCATCCAACACCATTAACGCTGCATTAACATCACCATTTTGTAACAGCTCTGCCGCCTAACTCATTGTAAAAAGGCTCTCATTATGTAAAGCGAGAACGAGATTGATGCGGTTCCCACCACCTACTGCAGCAAATGACTTGGTATATCTTCGACGGATCCCAAATTGCCTCAACTATCATAGGAGCTTATCAAGACATCAGAAACCTTCCGGATATGAAGGGTTAGGTACTTCTGAACAAATTTTTGGATGGTAGTAGCTCGTTTTATGATCATCCACAAAGCGTGACACAAACCACTTCCCTGTCTCACCATTCGGTTTTATCCGCATTTCAGCAAGACATCCACACCGAGTAACAACCTTCTGTTCCCTCTTCCTATCCTGCTTACCTATAAGCCATTTTTTGTTCTTGTGTAAACCATGGCGGTTGCAAAAATACAGGTACCTAATCAAACTCCCTTTTCTAGTTTTTCAAATTTCTTCTTCCCCTGTCGCTATGTCGCCAAACCTTTGCTCGCAGCCACGTTTTACCTTTATAAAAAAAACTATGGCCTCTTTTGGACAACCAAACTCAACTTCAAGCGCCTCATCCTCTGTTGCAACTTAACAGCTCTTGCCTTTGACGACTTACTAAAATTACCCGGTGCTTGGTTAAAAGAATCTCCATCGTAGCCATCTTCCTCCATCTTAATAACCGAAAACTCTTCCTGCAAAGAAAAAAAAATTAAGCACAATTAGCGTATCAACAGTAAAATTAAAAAAACGATACCATGTAACAAAACACTTAGCATGAGACCCAAGTACAAATAACAGATTTATGCAACCATGATACACACTCGAACCACTACACTCTAACCTGGAACACAAATGGCAATAAACCATATCTTGGCTACAAATTTCCTACTTATACAACTAAAAAACTTCCAAGCCTGAAGTGTTTCTGGCCATCGGTTATCATTTGTTATTCACACACACATACCTACCACCACTATATTCTATCTAAATAATGCCTACAAGGACCCAACATTTCAACCATCCACTGCCACGCCTTTCACTCCTCTTCCTGACATACACGATCTTTCCTATACTTTCCTACTAAAATAATGCACACTACTTCCTTTCCCCTTTACTTACCAATGAAATTGGTTTAACACCTGCACAATGCTGAACGAGATAATCTATAATTTCTTTATTAATTGACTTTTTATGCTCATTTTATAAATCCCATGTCACAAATAAAAACCTCAACTGTAGAACCCACCAATCAATCATACACACCTTATTTTTGAGCCAAATCTAAGTCGACGACCGTAATAACACAAACATGAATCCCAAAATTTCAGAATAAAGTACAACTTTTGGTACCTTACTCATAGAATCAGCACGAAACACCCTCACTCTGGTCTCCGGCAGTTGGGACCCAACCATCTAAATCCAGCGGACAACATAGCTCAAAAAAACCTCCGAGTATGGGACGCAGAGTAACCCACTGCAAATGCTCCAAAGAAAAAGAAAACAAAAAAAAAAAAAAAATTTTCTTATTTTTTTCTCGTACTTAAACTTTTAGCTCCACGTTTGTAAAGCACAACACACCATGCTCACTAAATTTTCATTCTATCAATTTATACCACAACCCTTTTTAGCTGGTCAAAATAGACATTAACTGCTAACCTCAAGGGACAATTTTGTAACTTAACCACTTCAGAACCAAGACAAATCCTTGAATTCCGTTAACTTGGTTACGTACATTGGACATTGGTTAGTTCCCGTTAGTAATCACGAACACTGTGATTAATTTTTCTATTTTAAAAAAAAAAAAAAAATTCTTATTACTTTTTTTGTGAGCTTCTTTTTTGTTCAAATTTTTTGTTGCTTTAATTGTGATACTTTGTATAATTGTGTTTTTTAAAAAAAAAAAAAAAAAAATTGATTTTTTATAATAGTATAAAAAAAAAAAAAAAAAAAAAAACAAATTAAACAGAAAAATTACCAATAGAATAATAAAATATAATATATATAATAATATATAGTATGCGTATTCAAATAGAATCTAAAAAAAAATAAAAAAAAAAAAAAAAAAAAAAAAAAAAAAAAAAAAAAAATAGAAATAATAAAAATTAATTATGCTGATTTGGCTGGATACTCTCATTGAGACTTTAAGCCTTAAAAGTGAACTACATGATAAGACTCGGAATAATTTTTCTTGGAAGTCTTGATTAAAAACTTATTTTCTACTAACTCTTTTGTATTGCAAAGTAGTACAGTCAGTAATCCCTCCCGAGGTATTAATCCAGCTACAGATTTCAAAAACATATTGAAAATGTTGGCTGTGCCGCCACGAGTGGAGTTATTTATTTGGTACTTCGGATAGGAAGAGTAATGACTAACAGACAGACTCCAACGATTAGGGAGATTATTAGTCAACGGTGACAACATGTGCGTATCGTGCTGAACGAAGAGCTTGAATCCCATATTTCATCATTTTATTCTTTGTGGGATTGTGTAGCTTTACTTGCAGTGTGGTCGTCTGGCTAACTGAATTTTGGGAGATCGTGGCTGGTCCCGGGGGGTACTCACTGAAAGAACTGCACTTTTGAGAGTTGGACATGTGTTGCTAACAGGAAGGTAGAGCGCAATAAGTGGCTCATTTGCTTTTTCTTGTCGGGCTTACTTTAGACGTTTGGGGCTCGAAAGATTCCGTACGAAGTTGTTTGATAAAGCGAGCAACTGCAGTGTTTATTTTCAGAAACTTTTAAAACAGTTATTAGAGAATGGAGGTTCAGTTTAAGATAGTTCTGGTTGTTGATGGCAATTGGCCGAAGATGGATTAAGGATTTGCTTTATTTTCTTGTTCTTGTTGAATTGTTTATTGTTTGGGTATGTAGGTATACACAATCCATCAATCACGTGTTAAAATAATTTGTTATTGTTTTTATATTTAAAATGTTAATTTATATTTTTTTTTTTTTTTTTTTTATATTTATATATGATTGAGAGAGAACGTTTTTTTCAATTTGGGTATAATTTAATCTTCTTATTTCTTGGTCATAGATATTAAAAAGGCATTATAATCAGAAAGATCAAGTTAATATATATTATGGTTTTTTCTCATTATCAAAGCATTAATTAAAATAGAAATTTAATTAAATTTATATATTATAGGATGTTATATAGCAATATGAACCACTGAACTGGCTCACTCTGAGAATTGCTTAATGGTATAATTGCTGCATTATTTGTCAATGATATTCCAAGAGGTTGAACATAGTAAGAGTTTCCCTTGACCTGCGACTGTCATAATAACTAACAACGTATTTATACTCATTTGATCCGGACTCTAATACCTAGGTATAGTTGATGAAATAATTGGGTATGATTTGAATACTTGTAGAATATCTAAAGATAGTCTGATAAATAGAAATTCGTTCAACTCTCTGTAAAGAGTTTAAGCTCTATGATTATAATGTATCTTATCTGGTTAAGATGAATGAAACCTTGGCCAAGAATTTGATAGTGAATGAAAGAAATGACGGTATTTTTAAGTCATTCCATTCATTTATACAATAATTCGGTAAACTATGTTGAGGTTGCACATTTAAACCATACTCTAAGGTTTAACCAAGAGCTGGAAGATGCAGGAATTTTATACTTTGTTTTCTTAAGTTCTTAGTAAAAATATTTACTATCTAATTACCTGATATCGGATCGTTGAGGTGAATTGCTAAACGCCAACGTTGGATTAGTAAAATTTAGTAATACTAGTTTACTATCCGTTTAGTGTTGAACTATGTGGTCCAAGTAACGAGTTTCTAATCTTTTGCTGTAAGATTAGTTCTTATTTATTTTTCTTGATCAATAGCTATGAATTCTCAATTAATTCAATTTTTTTTTTTTAAAATATTAGTTTATAGTATAAAGGTTGTTTTTAGGTTATATTTATATATAATTGAGATTAATTTTAACATGAGATTTGAGAATAAATTAGTTATTCTATCTCGTAATTAAAGCTGGATAAGTCTCTAACTGATTCTGTTTCCATAGTGATTATGATAGGATCATGATAATGTGAATTGATTCTGAATTTGGAATTTCAAGATATGATTTAAAATTTTAAATGTTGAGAATCATGGTAAAAGTCCTAGTAATAAATCTCATACTATATCTATGTTCAAGAGAAGGACATTACAAAGGGGTACAAGAGGTTATTCCTTTATCTCTACCACATAAATGTACTGTGAGCTTAATTCTTGCGAGAGATTTTTCGTATGCAGCAATAAGAGTATGCAGAGGATTTCTCATTGTGATCAATTATGTCATTGGTCAAGGAGTGACCAGCCAAAGGTTGGTCTCGTGTGGATACGTATGCGCCGTTCGACCATTGATGAGAAAGTTGATGTTGTCTAGCGTACACAATGTATTTAAACTCTAGTCTACATATTTCTTTATTATATATGGGGAATAAAGTGTAAGCACAAAATAGATCTTTAGTATTATCTTTCGTTTTCTTCCGCCATGCGTTTATGAAACAATGGTATTCATACAGTGTGTTAGAGGCTTTGGCTTTTTTGGTGTTAAATTTTTTATTCTATTTGCTTATAAGTTTTTGAATATAGGCATTATCAATTCGTTTTAGCATGATTGTATTTTTTTTTTTTTTTTTTTTTTTTTTTTTTTTTTTTCCCTTTTTCTTTTTAGGAATAAATAAGTTTAAGAGTATGAAATTATCATTTATTTAATCACAATATAGTAATTATATTCAAAAATAAAAAAAAAAAAAATATATTTATTGTATTATTTAAATGCTTTAGTGTATGTGATTTTGAAGTTCACAATTAAAAAGAATTAGTGCAACATTCTTTTATTTGTTCTTGTATATAGTTAATGTATAATATTAAAATGTCAATAATTAATTTGAATATTTTTTTAGAAAAAAAAAAAAAAAAAAAAAAAAATTAAGATTTGATTAGTGATGTGTCTTTGACCTCTTGAATTTTTACAAATTAGTTTTTCTAATATTCTTGATTATAAGGCATGTGGCGTCTTTCCTTGTAGCCGACCTGCGGAGTGGTTAGTTCCTCAAGATTCATATATCGTATTATACATTTGGATTAGTTTTATTTAGGATTTTATTGTTATTTTATCTCGTAACCTTGGGGGTTTAGATAATGTTATTCCCGAGATGTCTTTGTAGTAAATTCTCTAACATTGAGATTAAACAAATAGTTAGGTAGTTTGCTGCATAAATATCATTATCGTTTCATCTCTTATTTACAATGTAGTAATTTTTCTGCTGTCTCTGGTGATTCGTAGGTATCCTAGTGGTAGTTGGTATCAAAACGTTCTCGGTGGTGATGTTGTATATTTATAAGTTGCGTCTATTTGTATTGGTATGATGGTATAAGGGAATGAATTGTGTATGACTATGAATCTAGACACTCTAGGTGTCTAATGACTATATTCTGTGTTTAATATAGATTGTCTGTATTCAACGAGTAGATTATTATTGGGGGTATAAGTTCGTTGTCTTGCTCTATGTGTATTCATGTGATGAACCGATTTTACTCACTTAGTATTCTTTGATATGGTCTTATGGATTAATACTTGTTCTAAACCAAGGTACTGCTGGATGTTATATTCTTATATATATTTGATATGTTTTGTTTTAGTCCCATGTAATCTTAGTGATGTCTTTCTTTGATTATATAGTGTGGTTGCTCTTCATATTTAGATATCGTTTTTATAATTGATCTCTTTCCCTGTTCAGTATGTGGCGGTATGTTGGTCGTACCTAGTGATAGTCAAGGTTTAGTTTTTTCTGTTTTGTTTGTAGTGATTGGTGTTGTTTGATTTATTGTTTATGAGTTTGTCGTATTATGTGAGGGTCTTGTTTGTTTCTTTAATGTTAGTATTCTCGTTCCTATGCGTTGCATGTTAAGTTGATGATTTAGTATGAGTAATATGAAAAATAATGTCTATATGAATGATAATATCTTCCAAATACAATGATTTTTTTGAATGGTCAGAACTTTCTAAAGATATTTGTAATTTATTTTACTTTTTTTTTTTTTTTATTTAAGTTGATCTTTTTAAGGTATAATTTATATCCACTATTTTTTATTTTTTTTTTTTATCTATTTTTATTTCGGATTGACCACTGTAAGATATGGGGTATGGCTATCAAAGATTTTATTTAAACTAACTAATAAAATTAAAAAAAAAATATTTTGAATTAAAAACTATGTCGATTGAAATGTTTAGCAAATAGCTTTGTAGATTGGTTCTTACAGGCGATTTTTAGAGATTTATTTGTGTTACAGACAAATTTGTTTTTAATATGATTAAGGTTTGTAGTTTTTTAAAAAACTCAATATGATAGTTAGGATGATATCCCAAATTGCTCTTAGGTTGTATTTGACCATAAGTTAAAGTGTTGAGTATTTTTATTATAAGAGCTTAAAGTAAAATCTGCTAATATCTAATTGAGATTCTATGGAATAAGATGAGATTTTTTCTCAGATGAACATTACTAGACCGTAGTGCTTAGTCTGTTTAAGAACATGAAATGTTGATTATAGTTGAGTTTGATTGAATTTGGTTAATATTACTATTAATAAAAAAAAAAAATTGCTAATTAAATTTTTACACTAATTAATGTTTTTAAGTATAAGATAGTGTAAATGCTAGAGATGAAAGCTAAGACATTAGAGTGTTTGGAGATGTCTCTGTATGTATTGAGAGATGCCCATTACATAGAATTATGATTAGTCTGAGTGAAATGGAGAGTTTTTTGGTTAACCTAAAAAAAAATGAGGGATTATTTTTATCGTATGCCGTTCTTGTGATAAGTGTGCTGTTGGGGATTAAGAGGGTTAAACGTCTTGTTTTTTTAAAAGTATTGGTCTTTAAAAGGTGGGAGCTTTCTCTTGTGAAGGGGTGCAACTCTTTTAGAGATCTGTGTATACTGTATAACTTGTCTTCTGTAACAGTATTAAAAAGTTTGTCATCGTCAACAACTAACTTTTCGAAAGTAGTATTTGTTAAGTATACAAGCATAAAATAGATCTAATGTTGTACTTAGGATTTTTACATCGCATGTTCAGTATAAGGAGTGTAGTAGTTTAAATCAATTGTGCTTTGTGGGGAGATTTCATGTTTTGAGAAAATGTGATATTTTATTATGCACTCAGAGTGTATGTTGTACAAGAAGGACGAGCAAACAAGTGTTACTCTAGAGGCTAACCGTGTTGTTGGTTATCTGTTCAGGCGTCAAAAGCTGTTTTATTAAACGCACAACGTGCGTTGTGAATTTTACACGATGATTGATTGGCTCTAGTGCAAGTGGGAGATTATTGTGATATAGGCAAGCTCAAGATCCATATTGTCTTATCATCTATTGGCTCGTCGTTGGCAGAATGGAGATTGTTCGGGATTAAGATGCTAGACACAATCCAAGTTCAATGGGTCACGTGTTTTAAATCATTTGTTAGTTGTTATTATACGCTTTAAAATGTTAATTATATAAGATAGTAAATATGAGAATAAAATAATATATTTAGAGATTTTTCATTGTGTGAGTCAGTGTCACATATTCAGATGATAATCTATTATGGATTTAATCCTCAGATTTGTTCCCTTGTTAGTTAAGTGCTATTAAACAAAAAGGACATGTAATAGATCCGGAGATCAATATGATATTAATGGTCTTCATTGGATAAATATTAATAAATAAAAAAAAAATTTATTAATTTTATATAGTATTTATATTTTATATTTGAATGGTAATAAAAAAGAAAGAGTGAGCTTCGTCCCTCTTATTTAGATTTACAATATTTGTAATAGATATTCCTCAAGGATGAAATATAGTAATAGATTTTCTTTGACTGACGACATTCTGAGTATTAACGAGCGTATTTATGTATACTTGATATCGGACCCTAATACCCTTCAGGTGCTAGCTTTGAATGGACATTGGTATGATTTAAATACTTGTAGTTAATGATAGTTCATAAGGATATCGGTCAATTCGGTGAAGAGTTTGGCTCGATGATTAGTATGACTTGGGATTTGAATGAAACATTGGCCAAAGAATGAATGATGAAGAAATGAGTTTTTAAATCATTCGACAGTCATTATAATAATGGTAGCATGTTAGAGTTTGAAATTTAAACCACACTACTAAGGTTAACCCAATGGAGGTTGGGATGGTGGAAGAATGTTACTTTGTTCTTCTACACGTTTCTTAGTAAAACGTATATTACTTAATCCAGTCGCGGGGTCGATTGAGGAGCGTTGCGTAGACGGCCAACCTTGATATAAATTTTAGTATGAGTAAAGTTTACTGAACAGGTAGTATTGAACCGATGGGGTCACACACTAACAAATGTTCTATCGCTATTGGCTCTTTTAAAAATGAGTTATAGTTATTTTGATTTGAATCAAAAATAATTAATTTAAGTTCAATTTTTTTTTTTTTTTTTTTTTTTTTTGAAATATGTTTGTCTGAAAATATTCGAAGTGGAGGATATAATGAGATTGAATAATTAGTTATTCTATTACTATTTCTAAATTTGGATGAGATCCTAACTGATTCTGTTTTCAAATTGAGTTATGATATGATTTATAAAATTTGAATGATTCAGATTTGAAATTTCAAGATATGATTTAAATTTGAATTGAGAATCAAATTTAAAATMAGTAACAAATCTCATACTATATATATGTACGTCAAGAGTACAGGAAAGTTACATAGAGAATAACAAGAGTTTTATTCCTTTATCTCTACACACATAAATGTATGTGAGCTTAATTCTTGGAGAAGAATTTTATGGCATGCAAAGAGTTGCAAGAGATTTCTCAATTTAGATCAGATATCCATTGGTCAAGGAGTTGACAGCAAAGGTTGGTCTCGGTGTGGATACGCATAACGCCTTCGTATCATCGAAGGAGAAAGTGATTTTTACTAGCGTACACACAGGTATTTAAATCTGATCTATATATTCTTTATTATTGGAATAAAGTTTAAGCACAAAAATAGATCTTTAGGATTATCTTCTTTTCTTCCGCTACGTGTGATGAACACATGGTAATCCTTCAGTTAGCTTGTTTGTCGCTCCACTTTATTGTGTTGAGCTCTCTTATTAAAAAATATCTATTTTAATAATTATCTATCTAAAGATAATTTTAATTAATATTATCCAAAAATATTTATTTTATCAAAATCAATTTTTATTTAAAGTTGCCAAATATAAATCATGTTGATATAAATCCACTTCTATCCAAAATTAATTTTATAAAATCACATTCATTCAAATGTCATTTCACAAACACTAATCTAAACACACAATTAATGGCTTGACATGAGCAGTGAGCCAGTGATCAGAAGTCCTTTTTAGAATTCGTGTTGTGATGTGCAGATGATTAATTGATAATCACATGTTGATAATGGAAGGCTTTGGTTTAATTTTTTGGTTGAATGAGTTTGATGGGTCCACTGCAGTTATGGTGAATTTTATGCCCGAGATGTGGAATTTTTGTTTTCTGAGGTTGTTGTAACGAGTTGGGAGGTAGTAATAAAAAAAAGAAGCCTCCTGTTACCTAGATTATTTCTTTATCAATAATAGGTTTACCATTGTAATTATTTTTTAGTGAGAGTACATAAAAAAAAGTACATAGTATATAAGGTGTAATAACTCAACAAATATTTTAAAAAGGGGGATTTTTCATTCTCTCCAATAATGAGAAGAACCTATCTCTCTCCCTCTCTTAATCCCTTCTGATTCATCAAACCATCAACATCACAGCTTGAACAGCTTAGGGCATGAGATTTTCTTCATGGTGCGGTGAACGTGGAGAGCAACCAAGCTGTGAATCAAAAAAAAAAAGTTGTGAATTGAGATCAATCCAATTTTGCCATTCTCTTTCTATCCCTGATTTTTCTTTCGACATTTTCTTTCCCCCATTCTTACCTCTTCCTTCAAACTCATCCAATAGAGTTTGATGAGAGGCTATTTCGCAATATTCTTTCTTGGTGAACATAGCTGTTCCGATCAACGAGTTGGAAGGAAGAAGATCTGAATCCCTATTATTCTGTGATTCATT
>QBTX01003288.1:0-10620 GCA_003063285.2 Arachis monticola | reverse complement strand
AGAATTCGTTGGTCACGTTTTCATTAAAAAATCATAAACCAGCACCGACGCGTACGCGCACAGCACGCGTACGCGTCCATGGGGTGATTCGCAGGTGCGCGCAACCGCCAGGTGCGCGCGCGCGTCCATGGGCGAGTTCAACTTCTTTGACTTTTCATGATTTCTCCACTTTGCATGCTTTCCTCTTCACTCCTTTGATCCATTCCTAGCCTTTTCAATCTGAAATCACTAACAAACATATCAAGGCATCTAATGGAATCAAGGAGAATTAGATTTAGCTATTTTAAGTCCTAAAAAGCATGTTTTCACTCTTAAGCACAATTAAAGGAGAAGTTTTAAAACCATGCTATTTCAATGGATAAATGTGGGTAAAAGGGTATAAAATCCCCTAAATCAAGCACAAGATAAACCCTACAAATGGAGTTTATCACTAGGAAACACAATGATAAATGAAAATATGGCATAAAGGTCTCGTATGATTATGTAAATTATCCCTTAAATACTAAACTAATGACTAAGGATTACATAAGAAAGGGTAAAACAGTCTTTTAGTGCTAAGATCGACTTCTGGGGCCCACTTGGTGAGTGTTTGGGCTGAGCTTTGATGTGATCCACATACTAGGAGGCCTCTAGGGCATTGAACACTAGCTAGGGGTTTCTCTTTGGGCGTTTGGATGCCGGTCTTTTCCTTTGGGCTCTGGACACCTGGAATGGGGCAGGAGGCTGGCGTTAGACGCCGATTTTGGGCCTTCTATTCTGATGCAAAGTATAAATTAATATACATTGCTGGAAAGCTCTAAAAGTTATCTTTCTAAATCCGTTTAGAATGCTCCATTTGAACTTCTGTAGCCCCAGAAAAGCTCTTCCGAGTGTAAGGAGCTCAGATCCGGACAGCATCTGCATTGCTTTCTCTGTCTCTGAATCAGACTTTTGCTAACTTTTGCTCTAGCTCCTCAATTTCAGCCAAAAAATACCTGAAATTGCATAAAAACACACAAACTCAAAGTAGAATCCAAAATGTGAATTTAACACTAAAACCTATGAAAATATAATAAAAACTAAACAAAACATGCTAAAAACTATATGAAAATGATACCAAAAAGCGTATAAAATATCTGCTCATCACAACACCAGGGAAGGCTGTTGAACGCCCAATGAAGGCTTCTTCATTAGCATTTAGTGCCAGCTTTGCAAATTTCAAAGATTCAAATTTCAAGCTCACTTGACCATATGCATCCTACCTCAACCCTAGCCCCATTACAACCTATAGGAAGCCCTCACGATATTTGTACGCATGCATGAAGTAATTGTTGATTGTTAGATGAAAAACAAATCTTGGAAAGCATGATTAGGGGAGAATCGAGTGAATCAACCCCATACACCTGAGTGACTAGAGCGGATACACATCCGGGGAGGGTTCGATGCTCAATTACATGTTCCCACCCATGACCATCTTTTTTTGCCAAGATGTAAGAATCTTTCAATCAATTTAATTCAATTGTCGTTTGCTTTGATTGCCATTGCTCTAGCACGTCTTTTGCTATCATGTATTCTTGAAAAATTTTTATTTTGACTAGTGATGCATTCATGTAATAGATTGCATATAGATAAGTTGCATGTATTAGTTTTGCATTGAATAAATAGTTATGTCCCTTGCTTCTTTCGATTTCACTTACATGAGAGACATGCTTAGTTTTAAGTGTGGACGAGATTTGATAAACACCCAATTTGTCGGTTTATCCTTGCTTATTTTGGGATTTATCCACCTTCCCCCATTATTCCAATGAAATAGCCTATGTTTTGCATTCTCCCTTGATGTGGACTTAAAATGTCAAAACATTATTATTTTTGAGCCTTAAATAGCTAAATTCAATTCACTAATAATTCCATTCATGCACCTTGAGTATTTAGTGAATTAATTCACGTTATAGTGCAAGTACTTGGATGAAAAGGCAGGAGAAAAGTCCATACAAAAAGGGAGAATCATGGAGAATAAAGATTGAAGTGCACCAAAGACGCGCACCGCACCAGCACGCACCGCCCCAAAACGTGGATTTCGCCCTTATTGACGCGCAACGACGACACTGCCGCTCCGCGCAGGATTAAGAATTTGCCCCAGATGACCACACGCGAACATAAGCGCACGACCGAAAAAACCAGATACATTCAGAAATAAAAAGCCACTTAAGAAAATCGGACATATTTATGCCCAGGCCCAAATCCAACCTTTTTTTTTATATTTCATCGCAAAATTGACACAGTCTCCAAACGCACTAACGGGGAGCAATTGTTGTATGCATTAGCTCATGTAGGTTCAGCTTATCTAGAGAGAGAAAGTCCCTCTCTACCTCTCGTCGCAAAATTTAGGTTAGGTTCAATCTTCTCTAGATCTAGGTTTATTCATGCTTATTAACTTTTCTTTTATGATTCTTGCATTCTACTCTTTCATTCTATGATTTGTAGGTTAATTCCCTTTTCTCTCCTTTTAGGATCTATGAATGTTCATGGAATTTGATTTTCTTTAATGAAATTTACTGTTTGATGTTTCTTTATGATGGATGTGAGTATACTTGTTTCCTGCAATTTTATTATAGATTTTACTATTCGCACATTTTACTATGTTTCCATTTAGCCCACCAAGTGTTGACAAAATAACTTGTTGGCCTTAGAGTAGATTTTAAGCACTCCTTGCTTGGAAGATTAATACCCAATCTTGAATTCTATGAAAACCCACTCAGTTGTTACTCTAGAGTGTAGCTAAATTATTTCGATTGACGCTAATCTTTAGCTAATTAAATTAGTAGTTATTGGACTTTGGATTGATTAGCTAGTCTTGTTAGACTATCTCTCATGGAAGATAATAAAAATGTTATATAAAAAAAAAAAAAAAAAATTCTTTGTTTATATTGGACATGATTAATTAGTCTTGTTTGACATTCTCCCTATTTGTTGAAGTTGACTAAATAAGATAAATCAATATATGACTAGGATAGAAAGTTTATATTCTCAATCCTTGCCATGAATGTCTCTCTTCATTAATTGCTCTCTTTAATTACTTGCTTAATTTACTCTTCTTGTCATTTAAATTCTTGCCCCTTTATATTTTATTGTCCAATTATCAACCAAAACCCCCTTGCTCTTCATAGCCAATAATTGACCACTTCATTGTAACTCCTTGTGAGACGATCCGGAGTTTAAATACTCTGGTTAATTTTCATTTGGGGTTTATTACATATGACAACCAAATTTTATTTGATGTGAGAGTTGTTTGTTGGTTTGGAGCTATGCTTACAACGAAGTAATTCCTTTCTTTAGGAAGAAAATCTAGACCGACAACAATTCTTCCTATCAAATTAATGGCGCCATTGCCGGGGAGTTGCAATGGTGTTATATTATTGGCTATTGTGAATATGTGAATATGTTTGCCTTTTGCTTATTTGCTAGTTTTTGTTAGACTTAGGACTTGTTGCTTATTTTTGTAGCTTTTGTTTTTAGTTGCTATTATGAATTCTCATCACTTTGGCTATGAGTTTGGATCAAATTATGTTGTAGGAAATGGGAGCTACAATGAGGATATGCATCAAGGATGGAACAATCAGAGATGGGAGGAGCCTCAAGGGATTGATCAACCTTCTTGGCAACAACAATCTCCGGTTTCTTACGGGTATAACTCTCATCCTAATGCATATCAATCTAATGGATATGGTGACCCTTATTATGATTGTCAACAACCACCACCACATGCCTATAAACCACCTCCTCAACATGATTTTGAACCACCTTACTCACAAGCCCCCTACCACCAAACACCTCATTATGACCCTTATCCTTATCCACCATGCCAATCACCTTATGAGCCATATGAACCATACATGGAATCACCACAATTCCAACACAACTACTCTCAAGAACCACCTCAATATAAACCAACTCTATACCCTTACCAAGGTGAACCAACTTCCAATTATGAAACTTCCCTCCCAAACCATAAACCTTCCCTTCCACCATCACCTCCCGATGAAGCCCCCGCGCATGAATTGAGAGATCTTGAATCTCATATCCTAAGGCGACAAGAGGAGGATGAAAAGAATTTTAAAGAGCTAGGAGCCAAGATGGTTATCCTAGTGGAAGCCGTTAGCAATATGGCCTCCTCCCGACTAAGCCTAAGCAACTAAGGCACTCCCATTGACGAATGTGGAGAAGCAATTAAGGAGCCTAGTGAGGGAGTGAGTTTAGAGCTTCAAGGTGAAGAAGAGGAGTTGAAGCAAGGAGTGCAACAAGAGGAGGAAGTTAAGATAATTGAGCCGGAAGAAGTGGTTGAAGCCTTTGAAGAGGTTGACCAAGAGATGGATTCAATCATTGAAGAATTATTATGTACAATTGAATCCTCTCCAATTGGGTTTGACATAGAGGGTAAGAAAGAAGATACCTCACCTCCCATACCCTTGGTAAGCAATGAAGAAGAGATTGAATTGGAAGGAAACTACCAAGAGGAGGAGGTTGAGCAAGAAGCAAGCTCCATCATTGAAGACGATTCCACACCAACTAATCAGTCTTTTGGAATTGATGAATCTCCTTCATTGTGTTGTGAAATTGATGACAAGAAGGACCGTGCACAACCTCCAACACATGGTTTGAGCAATGAAGGGTGTATAGAAGAAGTTGGTGAGCAAGGAATTGAAATTGAAGATGCTTGCAAAGAGGTGGAAGATACAAAGAAAGAGCACAAGGGAATGGATCTCACATTGGCTAAGTGTGGGGAGGTCCCCCTTTCTAAGTCACCATCCTACACAACATTCAAGTGGGTAAAATTTTTATCCCTAAGCTTCACTTTCTCACTTGAATATGGTTTGATTGAAAATGATGGTCAACTTAGAGCTCTTTTTGGAGTTAAGAGTAAAAGAGAGTTGTGTAGTGGTTGGAAACATCATTCTAGGTTCATTATGGTTGCTTGCTCATGCTTTACAGAAAGATTGTGCAGTTGTCATAGGTTCTGGTCGTTGTGCGACCAGCCTCAATTGTGGTGGTCTTAGGAGTATGTTTGGATGCTTTTTTTAGAATTCTAAGGTCATTCTGCCACTCTACAATTTGGGAATGCCTAAGAGTTATATGATCAATTTGAAAGATTATCCGGGTTGTTTCTGAGAAGAAAAGTGATGAGGATGGGCCCCGGAATTCGCCACATATTCGGAGAAATCACAAATTTGGAGATGCTCTTATGGCTTTAGTGAAAGAACTAACCATCAAAAGCTTAGGAGTATAAATTTAAAACGTTTGGAAAAACTGAGTGCTAAAGGCACAATGCGAAGTCTAAAGCATTGAACTTGGATGGTATTTACCAAGGAGAATGGATTCAAAGCACAAGTACCACCCTTTGGATAAAGAGCTCTCACTAATGACAGTCCAACTCTTTATAGGGCACACACTAAATAAAGAATAGCTAAGGGGAAGCGCCAACCCAACATGGTAACAATCCCTATCCCTTAATTGTCCTCTTTGTAAAATTACGTGATGATTTAGAAATTTAAATGTTCATGTTGGTTGTTTGATTAAGTATGAGTTAATTGGGATCCTAGTAGAGCGATCAAAAGAGTATGAACAGGTCTGAGATTTCTGGTGATGTTTTCGATAAGTTGTTCTTTTGCCGCCCCCAGGTCTCGGGACATTCCCGCTTTGGTTGATAGCTATAAATATAGAAAACAAAACAAGAAACCAAAGATTTGAAAAACCGAGCCACCATGCAAGCGCGACTGGGGGGGCCACCTTAAATTGTGATCATTCATCACTTTTCTCACTCAATCGTACTATAGCTTAACCAGCAAGTGCAACGGGTGTAAACAAGATAGATAACTCAACGTGAGTAAGTTGGGCGCCTACGAAATCTTCAACGGTAGGGGTGTTGAGGTTTGATAGCACATCAATTATTGAGTACTAATCGATTGGCGTAAGAATCTTAGTCAGGCCTACATCGGCGTATGTTTTTTTATTGTTTGGAGGGGCAAGCCGCCACAGTCAAATTAATCGTTTCTATTCACACGCTGAATTTGCTGAATATAACAGTGTAGCGCATTGTGTTGAAATATATACTGTTAATACTTTGTTTTATTCAAATGTATTTATGGTGAATTTACCCTGTCGTGGAGCTGTTCTCGCGATGATGCTCTTTGTTACTTGAATCTCTGCTTTTTCCTTCTGTACTTCAATGTTGTTCGAAACAGGAAAGACACGGGGCGGCTTTGTCCCTGGTCTACGCGGCTAATGGCAGAGCCCAGTGTGATGTTGGTGATCAACCGTTGGTCCATGAGTACACATTCCCATCCTCCAGATGAAAACTTACGCTTCACGTTTGCTGCACTCTTGATCACAAGGCGCGAGCTAATTCAACCGGGTTGGCTTCTCGTATCCGCGTCTGGACATAGGGTTTTACTAGTGTTTATTGGCGTTAACTAGTCCCACCTACAAATTTGCTGCATTCCTTCAGGGAGTTTATGAAGCTCGTCACAGTCTATTATCAATCCGATTGAGTGCCTGACCTCGGAATACAACAGACAAAGGTTTAGACTTTTCCGGATTTCTCTGAATGTCGCCATCATTTCCTAGCTTATTTACACCCGACGGAAATATACTGAAATGAGTAGACGGAATGCGTAGAGAGAGATACTACATTTGAGGACAATCAATCAGATATAGAAAACAGGAGTGCTGGGCTGTCAGGCAACATTTGTCGTCCAAGTTTGTGTTGAGAAAGGTAGGATATTAATTGTACTATAGATTTTCACTCATCCAACAGATTAGAGGGGGGGGAAACGCGCAGAAATGACAATTCTTAGATAAAAAAAAAGCGTGTTTGAATAGAAAACAGAAATAATTGCATTAATTTCATCGAAGACACAGCAGAGCCCTCACCCCAACAATGGAGTTTAGAGACTCATGCGTCAAAGAGTACAAGTTAGATCTAAAAAATGTCATGAGTACAAAATCACAACTCTCTAAAAAGTTGTTTAAATATTACTAAATCTTAGTTAGCCTATGGGTTTTAGGGCAAAGAGTTGGGGGGAGTTGTAACCTAATGAGTGGAGGGGTGGGAATGGGCATGAATGATTACATCTTCTGGGCGCCCACTTCTGTGGTTGCTTGGGGCCGGGGAAGGACGTTAGCAAATTCACACTGTGTCTAGCTATGGCCTATTATTTGATGGAGGGGTTGGAAACCCAGTTTTTTATGTGGCCAGTATGTGGGCGTACTCAACTCCGTTGTATTTTATACTTTCGTGGCTGGCGCTGGAACGCTCATAGAGGCCTTGGGCAGTAGTGTACTTTTGGTCGTTGGCAATACGCGTCAGTTGTACGTTCTGTCTATATTCTTGTGCAATAGTTTATGTGGACTATTATAACTATTTTATGGCAAGTCTCCTCGTGAGTTTCTACTTTCCAACAGCAATATGGAAGCACGCCAATTTCAGTTCTGTCGCGACTTATAGAAAATCCACTTGAGTGCATTTGGGAGGTCAGTTACATTTCCCTCTAACACATCAGCAGTTCTTTTTTCAGCCTGAAGTCAGATTTGTTGCTCACGGCTCCCAATTATCAGCGCAGAAAACTAACCCTGAAAGTGATACGGTTATTGGAAGTACTTCCTCTCCAAGTGCAGCCACTATTGATTTTACATATTAATATGATAAAAAAAATATAATAAAAATATGAACAAAAACTACTAAAACAAACCACTAGATTAACTATATTGTAGAAGGAAAATACACCAAAAAGCGTAATAAAATATCGCTCATCAGCAACAAGAAACGTTTAAAAACTAGATTAACATAGTTTTGTCTCAAGTCAACTGAGAGAAAATAAATATAAAAGACACTAAATACGGCTTTAGAGACAGCAATAAATAAAGGGGTGCCTTTTCTAGTTAGTTTTTTTTTATTTGAAGCTCAGATCCTAATTAGAGGAGCGCAGTGAGACATAGTAAGCTTTTTTGTCTGAGTTACTATGACAGTTTGGCATAACTTCACTAATTCCATTGAAGCTTCCTCTGAGAGATGATTGGCATCTACTAGGAATTAGAATTTTTCAGTATATGGTGTTTTATATTTTGTATTCTCTATTCTAGTTATGATGAATTCTTGACACAGTATTTTATTGAGGTCTTTGGCCGTTGGCCTTATTAGCACTTTTGCTTTCCTAGTGTTTTCCTTTTTACCACGAACCTACAATCCGAATGCCCCCACAACAGAACCACGACTAATACTACTGGGTTTGATTGACGCTTTTCAAGTTTGGTGCACTAAAAAGATAAATTGACTAAATGCGACCAATTAGAACACGTGAGTCCTTTTGGAGACTGACCACACATCGTATAAGTTCAGCTTTTGGAGTTAGGAGCTTGATGTTTAACGCCAGTCAGACATTCTCTAGTCATATCAATAGCCGAGTTGAATCAACCTTCAGCTCTTTGACCGTACGATAGGTAGCACTTAATGGTTTAGGTGACTGCTTGTTGTGTTTATGTCCGCTTAGACCTAGTGATTTGGTAGTCTTTTAGCGCTCCTCCTCATCCGAACTAGATGCTAGGGACAATAGACTTGTGGATCCTGTTCGCAGCATCTTGGGCCCTTAGCACTTTTGGTAATGTTTTTTACAGGTGTATTTTGGGGCGTTGTGTCTGGCTTGCTTTTTTATCTTTCTATATATAATAAATAATATTTTTTTTTTTTTCTGGCAAACGGCTTATTGTATTCTTTTCTGCATTTAATATCTTGCTTTCAAGAATCATTTTATATGATTTTATCAGATTATCAATAATGCTTCATTTTCATCCATTCTTTCAAGAGTCGCACCATATTTAACAGTCTCTACATCTCAGACAATTCAATAAGTAACATATTGCACTGTTCAAGTCATTTCTTTTCAGTTTAAGATAGAAAGTCATTGATCCACAGGGAGCAAAGGAAAAATCCTTACCAATTAGGAATTTCTTTTTGAAAGTGCCGGAAATTTTAATTGCTCCTTATGGTCCAACCGAGATCTACTATTTATTGTACTTCATCGTCATATAAATGATGAGTCAGAGAAAAAAATTAAACCTATAAGCTTAATTGGGAAGATAAAATCAAAAAAATAGAAAATACTATATGATATTCGATGAGAGCACCATGAACTTTTGCCTGAGAGGCTAAACTACTTTTATAAGGACAACTGTCAACGAGTTAGGCAGAAATTGGAAAATTTATCTACAACCTATTATTAATGCGAGGGGCACAGTGGGGTTTTTTCTTTCGTAACATCTTGAGTGGAGAAAAATAGGGACGACTGATCCTACCAAGAGGGAAGAGAGATAAATATTAGGGGCGCGCTTGACGATGAGGTTTGGCCTAAGTACAACAGCCCAGGGTTGCTTTTTTTTTGGCTTCTTCTTTGTTTCTTTATATATTACTTATATTATTGGTATGCGATTTTGTTACTGTGTTCTCTCCTGTTTGTTTTTATTTATTTTGCTCTCTCAATAAGCTCGTGGTTCACCTCTTGGTGACATGAACGTCTAAGATATTATCCAATAAATACTCCGCTTAGGAGGAAGTCTTACTGGAGATAGGAATTCTCCTGTTGCTCTCTTTTCTTGATACGGGACTCCTCCTAGTGCTTCGTTAGCTCTCTCATTGATGCTCGGCTCTGTGAGTCTGATTTTCATTAGGATCATATTCTCAGTTTATTTTGTCTAAGTCCTTACTCACCCAGCGGTCTTGCAGGAGCATGCAGAAATCAGCTTGGATAAGCCACTCGGCCTCATTTTTTGAATTTTTTGTATTATTAAATAATACAATTTCTCTCCAAGAGAGAGTGACAAGCATGAATAAAGAAGCGCTGCAGCTTCCTATCTACACATCGAATGGATGCAGCATGGATCTAATCACTGGTTTTCTCTTCCCTTGACACTGGACTATCAAAAGCGGTGGGGTGCGTGAGTGTGGCTTAATAGGTTTTCAACTAGAGTAACGTGCGCGCCAAGAAGTCCCAGCCATACCTCTGCGCTTAGAAGCGTGCGAATTGAGAACCCTTCTTTTCTTGATTTGATTTTGGGATATCGCTCCCTTTTAGTGGTTGGGTAGGTCTCCACCTGGCTTTTCAGGGAATAAACATACCTTGTTCCCTAGAATTATTAAATCACAGCAATTGTCTGACTCTCCATACATCTCTATCCAAAGGGGGCTGTTAAGATAAGGAAAAAGCTGTGTACTCATCCCTTTAAGGCTGAGAGTGCTTAAATATCTCTCTGACTCTGTCAGGGGGTGGTGTGACAATCTTTCCCTGACGTGGTCCGGAAATTCATAGTAAGCCACATTCCAGATAGTTTTGCTTGTCAGTCTGCCACATATTAGCATTGAACTCCTGGACCATGTTCCTTCTCACTTTCGTTTTAGGACATTAACCAGGCACTTTCCCGAGTGGTCCGTGATTTCGATTTTTTTCTTGGATCTCCGGATAATTCATCTTCTTTCAGATCGAATCTAAACTTTCCTTGGATCACTGATGCTCAGACAACCAGTAATCAAAGGCTAAAACAAATTATTAGTAGGAAGCGATGGTTGAATGTCCTTTCTCTTGATAAAAAAAGGAA
>QBTX01000155.1:210679-225528 GCA_003063285.2 Arachis monticola | reverse complement strand
CCACTGATGAATGCGTAATGGTCAAAGACTTGTTGGAAAGATTAGCAAGACAAGGTCTACTGGATAAATATGTCACTTCCAGGAGCCAAAAGGAATCAAGAGATACTGGCAAACCGAGCTATAGCTCCGACCACAAAGAAAAAGGAACCTGGTATGGACCAGTCAAAACTCCTGCATCTAAATGAGTGATAAACTACATTTCAGGTGGCTTTGCAAGAGGAGGAGCAACCAGTACAGCTAGGAAGAGAAGTTACAGAGCTATGATGATAATGGAAGGGTCTCAGAAAAGGACCCAAAC
This sequence comes from Arachis monticola, assembly GCA_003063285.2. Classification (NCBI taxonomy): domain Eukaryota; kingdom Viridiplantae; phylum Streptophyta; class Magnoliopsida; order Fabales; family Fabaceae; genus Arachis; species Arachis monticola. Next base: position 225,230 of record QBTX01000155.1, on the reverse strand, counting down.
TTTGGCTCCAACAACCCAAATCACTTTTGGCGCATTTGACTTCAAGTCACAATGCCCAAACTTGGACGATACAGTGGTAATCTCAATACACATGGAAGAACTAACTGTAAAAAAGGTTCTACACGACCCAGGAGTAGCGCCGACGTCTTATTCTACTCCACCTTCAAGAGGATGCAGCTTAGCGACAAAGCACTACAACCATCACCCGGGGAATTGGTAGGATTCTCCGGAGAAAGAGTCCTTGTATCAGGTTATGTATGGCTGAGAACAACGCTACGGGAGTCTCCGAACTCAAAAACCGTAGATATTCAATTTTTAGTAGTCGACTGTGCAAGTCCCTATAATGTTATTTTGGGGCGTCCATCCCTTAACTCCTTTGGAGCCATCATTTCTACAGTTCACTTTTGTGTTAAGTTTCCTATGCAGGATAATATAATAACAATAGTCCATGCAGACCACAAGGAGGCTAGACAATGCTACAATGTGGGTTTGAAAGTCAACCCAAAGGAAATTATCACAAGAGTCCATTCTGTTTACAACTCGAAAAGCTTTCTAACCTTGGCCGAGCTAGATCCAAGGAACAGTAACAGTCATCCTGCCCTAACGGATGACCTAGAGAAGGTACAACTTAGGAAAACAGACCAGTTTACTAACATCGGCTCTGTTTTCTCTACAGGAACAAAACAAAAGCTTATTGACACATTAAAGTCCAACTCCAACCTGTTTGCATGGATATCTGCCGACATGCTAGGGATCGATCCAAACTTTATATGCCACAAGCTAGTAGTCATCCATAACGCCCGACTTATAAGACAAAAGAAACGAAATATGGGCACAGAAAGAAGAAATGCAGCAACTACAGAAACACAAAAATTACTTGATTCATGTTTCATCTGAGAAATTCACTTTTCATCATGGTTAGCGAATGTGGTAATGGTTAAGAAGAGCTCAGAAAAAGGGCGCATGTGTGTGGACTTTACATATCTGAACAAAGCTTGCCCGAAGGAACATTGATAGACTGGTGGACGACACCTCAGGATATCAAGTGCTAAGTTTCTTAGACGCCTATTCTAGTTACAATCAAATACAAAGGCAACCTGATGACGAAGATAAAATAGCATTTGTAACCGACCAAGATAATTTTTGCTATAAAGTCATGTCGTTCGCACTAAAAAATGCAGGAGTAACCTACCAGAGACTAAAGAACAAGGTCTTCAAGGATCAAATTTGCCGAAACATTGAAATATACATCGACGACATGGTGGTCAAGTCGAGCTTCGAGCAACAACATGAAGTCGATCTTAATGTGATTTTTCAGCAACTCCGAAAGTATAATATGAGACTAAACCCAGAGAAATGCGCATTTGGAGTACATAGAGGTAAATTCCTTGGATTTCTACTGACAAACAAGGGGATAGAAGCTAATTCTGATAAGTGTCAGTCCGTGATAAACATGCAATCACCTCGATAAATTAAAGAAGTGTAGTAACTCACAGGTTGTCTAGCAGCCCTGTCCCGATTCTTGCCTGCAGTAGCTGCCAAGTCATACCACTTCTTCAACACTTTGAGAAAGGCCGAAAGGTTCCTTTGGACAGACGAATGTGAAAAAGCCTTCGTCGAATTCAAAAACCTTCTCGGCTCACCACCTATCCTCAAGAATCCACAACAAGGTAAACCCCTTTCCGTATTTCTTTCAATTTCAACTAACACGGTCAGCTCCGTGCTTGTAACAGAAACAAGGAAAAAGCAACACCCAGTATACTTTGTGAGCAACGTATTACAAAACGCTGAAACAAGGTACTCGACAATAGAAAAATTAGCATTTGGCTTAGTTACCACAGCTCGGTGTCTACGACACTACTTTCAGACACATCAAATAATAGTTCGGACTGGCCAATCCCTACACCAAATACTACCAAAACCAAACTGAGCGGGACGACTTACAAAATGGGCAATAGAGCTCTCTGAATTCAACATCTCCTACCAATCACGAAGATCTCCTAAAATACAAGCACTTGCCAACTTCATATTAGAGTTTACCGACCTTGAAGAACCAGTCAAGACATGGGAGTTATATTTAGATGGTGCATCAAATTAAAGCAGATGTGGAGCGGGAATCCTACTAAAGGATGACACTGGAGGCCAAGCCAAACATTCAATCAAATTCTTATTTCAAGCAACCGATAACCAAGCCGAATATAAAGCACTCTTGGCAGGCCTCCGGTTAGCAAAAAAAATAGAAGTAAAAAATCTAATGGTATATTGTGATTCCCTCCTCGTAGTACAACAGGTAGTTGGTCATTTTCAGGTACGAGATCAACTCTTAGAAAAGTATTTAACTTTGGCAAATTATTCTTCAGAGAGCAAGGAGTATGTTGTCTCGGTACCAACCGAAGAATAATTTAACCTCACACGAACTATAAATCAAGTTGAGGACCGACAATATAAGGCAGACCATAAAACATCAACTCATTGACTATATACTCATTTTTTAAGTACTTCTTCACTGATTTAAGTGTTAGAATCCTTTTTGCAAGTACTATGCTCGGGTTCAAGTTCGCAAGGGTGTTACGCTTCCGAGCTGAAACGTTGTAGTGACAGAAAGAGCAGAACCGAGCTATACCTCAGAAAAGAATATCCTTGTCAGAACACATGGTAACCTGCCCAATGGACCCTTTTGCTGGTACCAGCACCCGGCCCATTGTTCATGTACTCTCCGTAATACAGTGTTTCTACTTTCTAGAAAGTCCTTACTCTCAGCGTTCCATTCAGCCCATCCAGCTGGATCGATGTGATTGTCTAGGAAGGATTCCATCACCACTGTTCTTGAATACTTCTTCCAGGGACGACCCAGAAAGTCTTGACCACAGGCTTCAGATCGGAGCTTGGTGTCACCTTACATTGCTTAATTGAAGTGCCTGTATTCTGGTTAGGGTCCACTCTTCTTTGGGCCGTAACGATGTTCTTCTGCTTGGTAAGGGGCTTTCGGGTCACTAGCTTGCACTTTTGTAACACAACTTATATATTCGAAAGATGAAGTCGATGGTGCCGGTGATGAAGGAGTCACGGTAGAACTACCTGTTGCTGTGAACGTAGAGAGTGTCCTGGTACGCATCAATGCAGCACCGGTTAATCACGGAGGTGTCAGCGCCCACACGGAGTGCCACGACTTGGTGCTTCTCTGGGCCTGCCGTGTTTTGGAACCAAATGTCCTGCCCTATAAATCCATCACCAACAGCCGCTGCAAAAAAAACAACTGTGACTTCAACAAAATGTGCCTTGTGCAGTTGTGCGGTTGTGCCCCTGTTTCTTAGAGAAAAAAAAAATAAAGAGCACTTCTTAAAAAATTAAGAGTAATAAAACAAGTAGTCTTCCTGAATTTTAGTGATGGACTTAAAGCTTCTTACAAAAAATAACTTACAAAATAAGTTTCTAAAAAAAGTTTGGCACTAATTTATAGATATTCGACGGAAAAATGATACCAAGTAAATTTCTAAAAATTTATAACTGTAATCTTACAAAATTTCTATCAAAATCTGTAAATTTAATATTGAGGTATAAATCTATCATAAAATTTTGTTAGGATCTACTTCATTTATTATTACTTTTAAAATATATTTTTGTCTCTCTAAAATATTACACTAAGGAGAAATCAATTTTATTTTAGTTAATCCAAGTCTTAACATTATATGAACACTTAGTGGCGAGAATTGATCAAACAAATGAGAATAGAAAAAGGAACTTTTACCAATGGTGGCAGTTTGGAAGGTGGGAGTTCCATCCACATAATTCAAGCTCCCTGTGATTATTGTTTTATCCATACTGTCACCAACAAGCATGACGTTCTTCTTTTTTTTACCGATCTCAACATTCTCTTTGTACGTTCCCTGCTTCTTCACATAGATTACGTACCTTGTTTTACTGTTGTCAGGTGCAGAAGCCACAGCCTCTGCCATCGTCTTGAACTTATTGCCGCTTCCATCCTTGGCCACCACAACATTAGCCTTTATATCAGCAGCCACAGACTCCAAAAGCCTCATATCGTTGCGTGTCACCCATGTCGGAATATCTCCGTTCTGTGGCTCCTCAAGGAGTTGTTGATTTTCGCTGTCTAACGGTGGCAGAAGTGCAGCAAGCACGGCCAGAGAGGTCCTCGACCTAAATATTAAGTCCCGGAGTTGAGGCTCCATAATGGCACGAGCAGAGAAGCCTTCTAAGCCATCCAAGCAAGTGGCATGGTTGGTGAGAACACTGCTCTGCCATGTGTGTGCATCTTGCAGAGAATGAGTAGTGTTCCTTTTAGTGAGAGCCACCACTGATTGAAGAACTCTACCAATGGACAAGTCCATGAGGTCTGCACAGACTTGTAAAGCTGCTTCCTCCTTTGGACTACCGTTGAAGCGGATCTTGATGGCGGATGCCATGTCCATGGCTTCTTGGATGCCTGAGTTGGACTTCGTAAGGAAGGATTGGAGAAGATTGAAGTTGTGGCCTTTTGTGGTGGCCAAAATGGGGTCTTGTTGTGCTATTTCTGAGACATGGGCCAAGCAGGTTGCTCTGTGAATGGCATGTTGATAGAGATCATCATGGTGATGAGGTGATGACGATGAGGAGGAGAGGCTGAAGGAGGAGAAGGAGGTGGTTCTGATGATGAGATATGAAGCAATGAAAACTGTTGAGGCGACAACACCATCAAAGATCAACAACAGTGATTTTTTATTTTGATGATGGTTATGTAGAAGAAGAGGTTTTTGTTGTTGATGTGTAGCCATTATATATATATATATGTGTGGTGCAAATTGCTAATCTTTGCTTGCTTCGCAGTCCAACTGCCACAGACTACAGAGGCATTCACTACTTTACTTCTTCAAACTGTGATAATAATGTAAACAAACACCAGATTGTTCCAACATTCATTATGTCCACTCTTATGGCTAGAGGACGCGAAGCCAAGAGATTCTTTAATTTAGAATTGCTGTCTTCTTTTCTTTTTTAGGAGACTAGTTGCAGTAGTTATAAGTGGAGAGAAATGATATTTTCAAAACAAAAATGATGTGATAATAACATCTTTATTTCCAAGTACTTTCATGGAACATGGTTGTTCCAATGAGCAAAAGATTCTCATATTAATTTTGTCCTTTAGCAACTTTTTGAAACACTTCAAAATCCTTTTAATTAAACATTAAATGAGATAAATGCACAGCTATAAGAGATTCGTTGTCCTTGGGGTGCTGGCTTTCAGCTGACTTAGTTATTTGTAAAAGTTATCAATAATTTTTCATAAATAGTAACTTTATAATTTTTTAAGATAATAAATAAATAAATTTCAACATAGTAATGATTTAAAGAATATAAATTCTAATATTTAAAACATTTGTATCTATTTATGAGTATCATTTATCATCAATAGTTTTAAAATTTCTATCCGTTATAATATACCACTAATCAATTAAATTTCATACTTATCATCTCAATTGAATTAAAATATAATAGTTAAATATAATTATTATTTATATTAAAATTACTATAATTAATAGCAATTTTAGTTATAAATATTCAGAGTATATAACCTTAGATTTACTTAAACGTATTCAATAACGTTTTTATCACTATTACTCCATTTTATATCTTCTGAATTAAATAAACTGCCTAAAATATCTCTAAACACGTTTAACTTTAACACAACAACGAATAATTACTAGGTATTCATTCCAACATATTATGATTAATAAAATTTATTTATACTTCTATATTATATTTTTTGTATTTTTATTCTCAATCATTTTATCTTCAACTCTTTTTTTATTATTTTCAAACATAAACTAAAAAAAGTATAATTAAAATTCAAAATCACATCATAGAATATCATCTTAGAAAAACATTCACACTAACAAATAAAAATAAATTTATCTGCTTAAAATTGAGTATACTAGCTGATTATATTTATTACATAAAGACTCTAAAAAATATACACAAATCAATATTTAAAAAAAATTTAATTTCACAAGATTTTATTATTGTTATTGTATATTTTTTTTGTACATTTTTTTAAATAATTATATTAAATTACATCCAAATTGTCAAATCGATGTTTTGTACAATATTTTTGACAAATGAGCTTTATAAGTTTAATATTAATTTACATGTTATATAATTAATTTTTGAGAAAAATATCATATTTTAAATTTATATTATATAGTATAGAATAAATGTCCTTTTCGATCTTTAACTTTTTGTTCAATGAACTTTGTGTTTCCTAACAATTAAAGAAATACAAATTGATCCTTATCTATTTTCATATAATCATATTTGTACAATCTAATCTCTGCAACTGATTGCCAGCAAGTTACTTGCTGATGTGTCAAAAAGTATCTGAGTGGATTTCTCTTCTTTTTAATAGGGATAAATCGCCTTCTAAACCTTTGGCAAAACGTTGTTATTCTATAAATAGGGTTATCATGTGGTGGTTGAAAGTTCTTTAGCATTTTGTTTCTCATTTTTTATTGTTTTTATCGTGTGTAGAGTGAAAATGCAATTTTCTTCTGAAGAAGGCTATAGCTACAAAAAGTAGATTCTTCGTCACGAACCGTTGAGGAAAGCAGTGGACCTGGAAACAATTTGTGCTGGGGTCTGACATTGGGTTCCACTAAGAGCATAGAAAAAAGGACAAACCAAGATGAGAAAAGATTCGTAGCACTGATGAATAAATTTTTGATGGTTTAGAATTTCACTAATGAAATCTCGTTGTAAAGTATAGTTTCTAAACCAAACAATAATCCTTTCATACAAAAAGTTATTTGTCACTAGTACAAACCCCTAAAATTTATAAACCGAAGTATTGGACCTCGGGTCGTTCTCCCTAGGAATTACAATAAAGTGTCTTGTTATTGGTTGTGAGTTATAATTGGGGTTTTTAAGATTTTAGACAGAAATATAAATGGCAAAGAAAATAAACTAACAACTAGCAAAGCTCTAGGCAAGATATGAGTACTATAAGTCCTATCCTAGTTATCCTCCTCAATTGTGATGACAAATTGTCCATTACTCCCACTTAGTTAACTAACATGGAGGAAAGTCAAGTGGATGAATCAATTTGATTCCTCAAGTCCTAATCAACTCCTAAAGGAAAGACTAGCTTTAGAGGCATTCAAATCAATTAGCAACTTCTAATTGTCAATCAACAAGGGAATTAGATAACTCAAGAGTCACTAATTACTCTACCTAGGCCAAGAGGAACAAAACCTACACTAAAATCCAACCAAGCATTTCATCAAACACTTGGAAGGCACAAAAGAAAAGCATAGTAAATTGAGAACAAGAATAGAATCTAACAACAATTGTTGCAAAGAATTAACAACAACAATCAAGAAAATCACAATTATCATGAATTACCTCAAATTGCATTATTGAAAGAAATAAGGAAACAACAATCTATCCAAAACAAAATGAAGAATTACAATTATTAAAGCACATAACTAGAAGGAGGAAGAGGGAAGATTAAGAATTGATAAAAGAAAAGTGAATCAAAGCATGAATTAAACCTAGATCTAAGAAGAGAGATTAACCTAAACCTAATCCTAATTTTAGAGAGAAGTGAGAGCTTCTCTCTCTAAAACTATTCTAAAACTCAAAGTATGACTAATGATCAAACGTATGTTGATTCCTCTTCAATCCTTGGCTTAAATAGCATCAGAAATGAGTTGGATTGGGCCCACAAGGCTTCTAAAATCGCTGGCCACGTGTTGCATTAAGTGGGTCATGTGCCACCATCGGCGCGTTCGCGTACCGTGCGCGTGCGCGCCCCTATGCGCGATGCAACTATGGAAAATCTTATATTGTTTCGAAGCCCCGGATGTTAGCTTTCCAACCCAACTAGAACCGTATCATTTGGACATCTGTAACTCAAGTTATAGTCGATTAAGTGACAAGAGGTCAGCTTGACAGCTTTCCGGTTCTTTCATTTCTTCATGAGTTCTCCAACTTTTCATGCTTTCTTTCTTCATTCCCTTGATCCAATCTTTGCCTCATAAACCTTAAATCACTTAACAAACATATCAAGGCATCTAATGGAATCAAGGTGAATTAAATTTATTTATTTTAAGACCTAAAAAGCATGTTTTCACTCTTAAGCACAATTAAAGGAGAATATACAAAACCATGCTATTTCATTGCATAAATGTGGGAAAAAGGTTATAAAATCCCCTAAATCAAGCATAAGATAAGCCCTACAAATGGGGTTTATCAACCTCCCCACACTTAAACCAAGCATGTCATCATGCTTAAGCCGAGAGAAAGCAAAGGGCATCAACATTTATTCAATGTAACCTATCTATATGCATCATATCTACATGAATGCAACTAGATGCAAAAATGATTCTACCTACTTGGTTAAAAATAAATCAATCCTCCAAGAGCATGTATAAACGGGTAGGGCTAAGGTCATATGACGATTCATGAATCCTACCAATTTTAGTATAAAAATTGAAGTTCAAGTAGACTTGCAAGAAGGGCGCTCATGAAAGCCGGGAATCAAGGAGTCGAGCATCGAACCCTCACCGGAAGTGTTTGCACTCTAGTCGCTCAAGTATGTAGGGTCAATTCTCTCAATTCTCCTCTAATCATGCTTTCCAAAATTTGTTTTTCATCTATCAATCAACAATTATTTCATGCATGCATACAATTATCATGAGGTCTTATTCTTTGGTTGTAATGGGGCTAGGGTCAAGGTAGGATTGTATATGGTTAAGTGGACTAAATATTTGAATCTTTGATTAACCTAGACTTCCCACCTAACCTATATAATGATCTAATACAATTAAAAGCTAACCTAACTACCCATAATTCTCACTTTTTCACATACTCATACATTTTCTTTTTCATTTCACAATACTTATGCATTGACTCTTATTGGACTTCACTTTGGGGCATTTTGTCCCCTTTTTATTGTTTTTCTTCTTTTTCTTTTTTTTCCTATTTTTTTTCTTTTCTTTTCTTTTTTTTCACATTTATTTTTTTTCTTTTTTTCTTTTTCTTTTATTTTTCTCATTTTTTTTCAAGAATATCAATGTATAAGGTCTTACATTTAATTAACGCATGAGTATGTACCCAATTCCTAATATTTACAATAATAATACAAAACTACCCTTTTATTCATCCAATGTCCCAAGGTTCCCACACTTGAATGATACTCACACACACTAGCCTAAGCTAATCAAAGATCCAAATAAGGACTTTTATTGTTTTCCGCTTTAAGGCTTGTAATGTGCTAAATTAAGAACAAAGTGGGTTAATCGTAGGCTCAAATTTGGCTAACAAAGGAAGATAGAAGGTAAGGCCATTTGGGTAAGTGAGCTAATGAAACAATAGCCTCACTCATATAAATGCATGAATACACAAAATAAAGGACATAAAGAATCAAACAAATCAAAGATTACATTCATAGAAAGAGAATAATGCACACAAGAAGGACGATAAGTGGTTATAAGATGTAACCACGCAATTAGGCTCAAAACTCACATGCTTGTGTGTTCTTAGCTCAAAAATCATGTTCCAAAATACATTCTTTCAAGCAAGTTCCACAAATTTTCTTTTTCAAATTGGTAGGGTGCCCTAAAACAGTTTCTTGGAAAGAAAATAATTACCCTAACCAAGTAGTCCTAAAAAAAAAAGAAGTGGTAAAAAATATGTACGAATTCTAACTAACATGCAACCTATCATGCAATGCAATAGCTAATCTAACAAAGAAAATAAAAATTTGGTGTTGAAAAGGAAATTGTTACCCATGGAGATCGGTCGAACGACCTCCCCACACTTGAAGATTGCACCATCCTCGGTGCATGCAAAGAAGAGCAAGGTGGATGGGTTGCTATAATTGATGAGCTCCTTCAAAAGGTTGTGCGGAGGACTTGTTGTTGCCCCATTTAGAAACTTTTCCTTTTTTCCTTTCTGGTGGCCAACCTAAAAGGAAAGAAAAGGAAAGAAAATTAAGCCTATAACAAAGATATCAAAGCAATTAGAACATAGGCGGGGGCTAATGCCAAATAAGAGTATGATTCCCTACTACATATTAGCTAAGCATGTGAGTGAGAAAACAATGTAAGGTAAGGCATATCATTAAGCTCGATGCAAGAGTAAAGTTAAAGCATGAAGAATGTATTGAGCATCAAGTTCCAATGAGAAGAAGTGGGTCATGAAAGACAATATGAGGTCATATCAATGCACAAAGACACAAGAGTCATACAAGATGAAGCATTGATTTAAAAGTTCCATCACCCAACAATATCAAACAAGCCAAGAAGCACCAAAATAATGTAAGAAAGTCTCAACAATTGAGTAGGAAAGTTCAACACCATTATTAAAATGGAAAACTTAGAAAATAAAATGAGAACAAGGTAGAAAAAACAAAATTAAAATGCAATGAATGAAAATAAGCAAATGCAATAAAAGAAAATGGAGGAAAAGAGGAAAAAAAAAAAATTTTTTGTTTTTTTTTATTTATTTATTTATTTATTATTATTATTATTATATTATTTTTTTTTATTAAAAAATTTTCATTTATATTAAAAGAAAAAAATTTCTAAGAGAGAAGAAGAAAAAAAAATTAGAAAGAAAGAAGAAGAGAAGAGAAAGAAGGAGAAAGGAGGAAGGAGAAAAGCAGGGTGCAAATCCGCGCCGCGCGCGCACAGCGTGCTTACGCGTGGATGCAGCAGGGACAATCCGCGCGCGCGCGCACAGCGCGCTTATGCGTGAATGAGGTTGTGCTCCCAGCACAATGCTAGCACAAGGCGCGCACAACTCTTTGGTTTTTGTAGTAGAAGTTGCAGAAGTGCAATCCGCGCGCGCGCGCACAGCGTGCTAGCGCGCCGATGCCCTTTTTTTTGCCTAAAAAGCAGGAAAAAATGCTCAAGAGCTCCCTATAATGCCTACAACTCTTCTTTATTCAATCAAATATCATACAATTCACAAAAATGCAATTTGATTTTAGGATTTTTTCATCAACTACTAGTGAATACAACATACTAACAACCAATCTTCACAAACAAATCAATATGAAATGAAAATCTACCTACAATGGTAACTCAAATCACTTATTAAACAAAACTAAAAGAGAATGGATAGAGTTTACCATGGTGGGGTGTCTCCCACCTAGCACTTTTAGTTTAAGTCCTTAAGTTGGACTTATGGGGAGCTTATTGTCATGGTGGCTTATGTTTGTACTCATCCTTGAATCTCCAAGGATCTTTGCTTCTCAATTGGTTGACAGAATTTCCAACCATCTTCATCAAACTTGGGCAAAGTTCTACCCAAGATATGAGTCCCCATAGTTGATCTTCACATAGCGAACCGGGATCCCATATCTTGTTTTCGCACCTGTCTTCGATTTGGTCTTCATACTCTCTCTTTCCGGGTGGTTGACATATAGAATTCTCTTTAACATACCAAGCCTTCCGTTGAGACCCTTGTAAAGTGGCATTCTTCCAGTCATCGTTCCTATACCTTGAAGCTTTGACCTTAATGAGCCTAATTCCTAACTTGCAACCACTACACAACTCATTCTTGCTTTTAATTCCACAAAGAGCTCTAAGTTGTCCATCCGTTTCAATCAAACCATATTCAAGCGAGAAAGTAAAGTTTATGGATAAGAATTTTACCCACTTGAATGTTGTGTTGGATGGTGACTCGGGAAGGGAGACCTCCCAACACTCAGACAATGCAAGGTCTACTTCCTTGTGCTCTTCTTTGTGTATTTCCACCTCTTTGCGAGCTTCCTCGATTTCAACATTTCCCCTTTTATCACATGGCTTGGTGTTGTCTTTAAGAACTTTGATTTCTTGCCTAATGGGAGGTGATTCAATTTTGGATAGAAATTTATTGATGAATAAATCCATTTCTTGGTCAACCTCTTCATATTCTTCAATTTCGATATACACCATGCCAACGTTTTCCTCTTGGTAGCTCTCTTTCGATTCACTCTCATTCTCATTGCTCACCAAGGGTATGGGAGGTTGTTGGTGCACGAATTTGTGATTCGCACAACTAACCAGCAAGTGCACTGGGTCGTCCAAGTAATACCTTACGTGAGTAAGGGTCGATCCCACGGAGATTATTGGTTTGAAGCAATCAATGTTTATTTTATTAATCTTAGTCAGGAAGCCAATAAGGATTTAATGAAATTACTAGGTTTGATTATAAAAATAAAAGAGAATAACAGCGTTACTTGTTGTGCAGTAATGGGGAATATGTTGGAGTTTTGGAGATGCTTTGTCCTTTTGACTTCAACTCTTCCTTGAAATCCTTCAACACACGCAAGGCTCCTTCCATGGCAAGCTCTATGTAGGGTGTCACCGTTGTCAGTGGCTACTTCCCATCCTCTCAGTGAAAACATTCCTATGCTCTGTCACAGCACGGCTAATCATCTGTCGGTTCTCAATCAGGCTGGAATAGAATCCATTGATTCTTTTACGTCTGTCACTAACGCCCAACCTTCAGGAGTTTGAAGCACGTCACAGTCATTCAATCCCAGAATCCTACTCGGAATACCACAGACAAGGTTTAGACTTTTCGGATTCTCATGAATGCCGCCATCGATCCGGCTTATACCACGAAGATTCTGATTAAGGAATCTAAGAGATATTCATTCAATCTGATGTAGAACGGAGGTGGTTGTCAGGCACACGTTCATGGGTTGAGGAAGGTGATGAGTGTCACGGCTCATCACCCTCTTCATAGTTAAGCGCGAATAAACATCTTAGATAAGAACAAGCGTGTTTGAATGGAAAACAAAGGAATTGTATTAAATCATTGAGACGCTGCAGAGCTCCTTACCCCCAACAATGGAGTTTAGAGACTCATGCCATCACAAAGTATGTAATTCAGATCTGAAAATGTCATGAGGTCCAAGCAATGTCTGTAAAAGTTGTTGTTTAAATAGTAAACTAGTGACCTAGGTTTACAGAAAATGAATAAACTAAGATATGGAGCAAACCACTTCTGGGGCCCACTTGGTGTGTGCTGGGCTGAGACTAAAGCTATCCACGAGTAAGAGCCTTTCTTGGCGTCAAACTCAGGTTATGACGTGTTTTGGGCGTTCCACATCTCGGATCATGACGTTTTTCTGCTTTCCCGAGCACAGAACTTGGCGTCACGCAATTACTCTCTATCGCGCAAGTATAGACTATATAATATGGTTTTGTTGGTTTTTTTTTTATCCATATACTCCTGATTTCTACTTTCTCATCTCTCTTGTAGACGCGCCATATGTCTCTTGTATGTCTTCTCAAAAATCCATTTCAAGTGTGGGAGGTCAGGATCCACAGCATCAAGTCCTTCTTCGCCTAACAGATTTTTCTCAGCTCCCTCAATTTCATCCAGAAAATATCCTGAAATCAATAGAAAAACAACACAAACTATAGTAAAGTCCAGAAATATGATTTTGCCTAAAAATAATAATATTCTACTAAAACTAACTGAAACATGCTAAAATCACATGAAATTACTCCCAAAAAGCGTATAAAATATCCGCTCATCACAACCCAAAATGTTTTTGTCCTAACAACTAATGAAATAAAATAGTTTTAACAAAAATAAGAAGTAATAATATTCTAGAGTTTTAAATGAGCTCAGACTATTAGATGAGCGGGCTGTATGCTTTTTGCTTCTGAACAGTTTTGGCATCTCACTTTATCTTTGAATTTCAGAATGGTTGGCATCATAAGGAACTCAGAATTCAGATAGTGTTATTGACTCCCTAGTTTTAGTATGTTGATTCTTGAACACAGCTACTTTATTGAGTCTTGGCCGTGGCCCTAAGCATTTTGTTTTCCAGTATTACCACCGGATACATAAATGCCACAGACACATAACTGGGTGAACCTTTTCAGATTGTGACTCAGCTTTGCTAGAGTCCCCAGTTAGAGGTGCCCAGAGCTCTTAAGCACACTCTTTTTGCTTTGGATACGACTTTAACCACTCAGTCTCAAGCTTTTCACTTGACCTCATGCCACAAGCATATGGTTTAGGGACAGCTTGATTTAGCCGCTTAGGCCTTGATTTCTTCCTTGGGCCCTCCTATCCACTGATGCTCAAGGCCTGGATCCTTTTACCCTTGCCTTTTGGTTTTAAGGGCTATTGGCTTTTTCTTTTTCTTTATCCAGTGATTCCTTGTAAATTTTTTTTTTTCGAAGCTGTGTTTTCACTGCTTTTTCTTGCTTCAAGAATCAATTTCATGATTTTTCAGATCATTAATAACATTTCTCTTGTTCATCATTCTTTCAGGAGCCAACAATTTAACATTCATAAAATTCAATATCAAAATTATGCACTGTTCAGGCATTCATCAGAAGACAAAAAGTATTGCCACCACATATAAATAATTTCTGAAAAAAAGGTTAGAACTCGAAAAATATATTTCCTCTTTATTCTAAGAATCTACTATGTTTATTCTGGATTGATGGGGATGATGATGGAAAAATAAATTATAAACTTTAATTGGAATGTACAATCTAAGTTAGGAGATAGCTGAAGTACTACTATAATTATTAGTATTATGATT